>WBZZ01003665.1:62500-132691 GCA_019918135.1 Paulinella micropora
CGCGGTGCCACTAATAATAATAATAATAATAATAATAATAATAATAATAATAATAGTGTATCTCCTGCCAATTGCTGAGCCAAAAGGTCATGTGCATCCAATCCTCCATTCCATAAGGAAAGTCTCCACACCAATCGGTGGAATAAAGGAAGTGACGGCAAAGAACATTACTCTAGGAGCTTTATACCAATCAGCCCATGGAAAGGACCGATGGCCTATGTACTCCCTAATAATAATAATAATAATAATAATAATAATAATAATAATAATAATAATAATAATAATAATAATAATAATAATAATAATAGTGCTTCTCTGTCAATGGCTGATGCATTTCTGCACATGCGCCTCCATCGTCTCACCCGTGAGGGGAGTACGAAGATTTGACGATAAGCTCTAATGACACCCCCGCAAGGGCAGTTCCAACACTTCCAGACGGGCCGGTATGTTCAATGAAAATACTGGTCCAGACGGATCGGTATGTTCAATGAAAATACTGGTGGCACCGACGGGAATCGAACTGGCGACAGGGCCCAGATGGTAGAACTTGACCACTGGGCTATCACGGTGTCCATAATAATAATAATAATAATAATAATAATAATAATAATAATAATAATAATAATAATAATAATAATAATAATAGTGCTTCTCTGTCAATGGCTGATGTAATCTGCACATGCGCCTCCATCGTCTCACCCGTGAGGAGTACGAAGAATTGACGATAGGCTCTAATGACACCCCCGCACGGGCAGTTCCAACAATTCCAGACGGACCGGTATGTTCAATGAAAATACTGGTGGAACCGACGGGAATCGAACTGGCGACAGGGCCCAGATGGTAGAACTTGACCACTGCGCTATCACGGTGTCCATAATAATAATAATAATAATAATAATAATAATAATAATAATAATAATAATAATAGTGCTTCTCTGTCAATGGCTGATGCATTTCTGCACATGCGCCTCCATCGTCTCACCCGTGAGGGGAGTACGAAGAATTGACGATAAGCTCTAATGACACCCCCGCAAGGGCAGTTCCAACACTTCCAGACGGGCCGGTATGTTCAATGAAAATACTGGTCCAGAAATAGACCGGTATGTTCAATGAAAATACTGGTGGCACCGACGGAAATCGAACTGGCGACAGGGCCCAGATGGTAGAACTTGACCACTGGGCTATCACGGTGTCCAAATAATAATAATAATAATAATAATAATAATAATAATAATAATAATAATAGTGCTTCTCTGTCAATGGCTGATGCATTTCTGCACATGCGCCTCCATCGTCTCACCCGTGAGAGGAGTACGAAGAATTGACGATAAGCTCTAATGACACCCCCGCAAGGGCAGTTCCAACACTTCCAGACGGACCGGTATGTTCAATGAAAATACTGGTGGCACCGACGGGAATCGAACTGGCGACAGGGCCCAGATGGTAGAACTTGACCACTAGGCTATCACGGTGTCCAAATAATAATAATAATAATAATAATAATAATAGTGCTTCTCTGTCAATGGCTGATGCATTTCTGCACATGCGCCTCCATCGTCTCACCCGTGAGGGGAGTACGAATAATTGACGATAGGCTCTAATGACACCCCCGCAAGGGCAGTTCCAACACTTCCAGACGGACCGGTATGTTCAATGAAAATACTGGTCCAGACGGACCGGTATGTTCAATGAAAATACTGGTGGCACCGACGGGAATCGAACTGGCGACAGGGCCCAGATGGTAGAACTTGACCACTGAGCTATCACGGTGTCCAAATAATAATAATAATAATAATAATAATAATAATAATAATAATAATAATAATAATAATAATAATAATAATAATAGTGTATCTCCTGCCAATTGCTGAGCCAAAAGGCCATGTGCATCCAATCCTCCATTCCATAAGGAAAGTCTCCACACCAATCGGTGGAATAAAGGAAGAGACGGCAAATAATAATAATAATAATAACAATAGTAATGATAATAATAATAGTAATAATAATAATAATAATAATAATAATAATAATAACAATAGTAATGATAATAATAATAGTAATAGTAATAATAATAATAATAATAATGATAATAATAATAATAATAATAGTGCTTCTCTGTCAATGGCTGATGCATTTCTGCACATGCGCCTCCATCGTCTCACCCGTGAGGGAGTACGAAGAATTGACGATAAGCTCTAATGACACCCCCGCAAGGGCAGTTCCAACACTTCCAGACGGGCCGGTATGTTCAATGAAAATATTGGTCCAGACGGATCGGTATGTTCAATGAAAATACTGGTGGCACCGACGAATAATAATAATAATAATAGTAATAATAATAATAATAGTGCTTCTCTGTCAATGGCTGATGCAAATCTGCACATGCGCCTCCATCGTCTCACCCGTGAGGGGAGTACGAAGAATTGACGATAGGCTCTAATGACACCCCCGCACGGGCAGTTCCAACACTTCCAGACGGACCGGTATGTTCAATGAAAATACTGGTGGCACCGACGGGAATCGAACTGGCGACAGGGCCCACATGGTAGAACTTGACCACTGCGCTATCACGGTGTCCATAATAATAATAATAATAATAATAATAATAATAATAATAATAATAATGTATCTCCTGCCAATTGCTGAGCCAAAAGGCCATGTGCATCCAGTCCTCCATTCCATAAGGAAAGTCTCCACACCAATCGGTGGAATAAAGGAAGTGACGGCATAGAACATTACTCTAGGAGCTTTATACCAATCAGCCCATGGAAAGGGACCGAAGGCCTATGTACTCCCTAAATAATAATAATAATAATAATAATAATAATAATAATAATAATAATAATAATAATAATAATAATAATAATAATAATAATAATAATAATAATAGGCTTCCTCAGACTATAGCATCAGATCCAGATCCTGGACATGTGCCTCCATTGGGTCACCGGGGTCAGCCGATCCCAACGCATTGTCAGAACACCAAACAGACATAGCAGCAACAGCAACAGCAGGGGCATATGGGGGCTGTGAAGTGCATGAAGAGCTAGATGCGAGGGTGTTAGCTGAAGAGAAGAACTCGGAGACACTACGCTGCGCTCCCGAACCCCTCTCTCTAGCCAGAACGTCCACACTGCGCGGACGGCCGCGCCGCGCAACATCAACGTCACTTGGGAGAGAGGGTGGGACAGAAGCTGATGGAACCTCAGTGAGGTCAATCACCTCCTCGCCCCCATCCTCCACCCCAAGCTCCTCCCTTTTACCCTCCCTAGCAGACCAACACTCAGACACATATGATCCAAACAACACATCCAACTTTGGAGGGGGACGCAACGCTGTAACCCCTAACAACGCAGCAAGCCTAAAGTTACTGCGGAAGCGCGACTTCCCCTGAAAAAGCTTACAAAACAATCGTGATTGATCCACAGGCGACATATCATCCCAACCCTGCCGCACAGAGCCCTCCCGCTCCCGCCCAAGCAACACATCCTCCACCACAACCTCACCGCCTACGACCTCACCACCCTCCTCACTCCCTCCATCCCCCTCAGCACCCCCCACAGCCATGCCACCGAGCCTCTGCGTACTCAGCAACAGCTGCTTACGTCTCGCCTCATGCATGGGGCAATCCCATAAGAAGTGCGCAAGGGACTCATTGACATCATCATGACAACAGAAGCAGCGAGGGGACATGCCACTGACCAACTTGCTGCGGTACAACCGAAGGCGGTTCTTGCAGCTGAGCAACCTTCTCCGAAGCAGATTATAATGCGCATCATCAAGGGCTACCCATCTTGGGAACTCCTTAGTTCCAAAGACTTGTCTTAGGATGACTCGCAGGCCATCAGTAAGATCGCTGCCTGCCTCTCGCTTGTCCCACATCAGTTGCTGCACCATCTTGACGTCCTGCTGAAGGGCCCACATGTCCACAGTCGAACACCAACCCTCGAGGTCCTTCTCTGAGCTATTTAGGAGCTCCTGAATCCCTTGTTGTAGATCCATTGAGTCCCTGATAGCGCCTTCGGCCTCCGCAGTCCAGTCGGATTTGACTTGAGATGCGATGACAGGAAATCGCTCCTCCGGTAGAACACGCAGCCGTCCATAGAACTTCAGTTGCGCCGCCCGCCGCAAACGCTTCGCACTCAAAGAGCGCGCCAGAAAGAGTGTAATCCACTTGCTTGTCTTAGGGCTGATGCCGAGAATCATCCTCATGGGGCGCAGCATTGCTGCCTCCAGCTTGGTGAGCTGCGATACGGGGGCACGCCAGACATCGAAGGCGTACTTCAGCTTGGCCCCCACAAGTTGATTCCAGCACATGAGACGATACCTAGCTTGTATCTCACCTGCACACCACAAAGAGTACCAACCTGCGGTGGCGACTTCAGTGACACGCGTAGCCCGCAGGGCCTGCTCCTTCCACTTCAGGTCGTCGGTGATAACCACTCCCAGGTACTTGTACTGACTGGTGACACAAAGCTTCTGGCCGCGAAACCACACCACGGGCTCACCTCGCTCCCTGATACTTGGTCGTTTCGCCTTGCTCGACGTGTAAATGGGCATGATTTCCGTCTTGCCGGGCTTCAAGTTGACTTCCAGCCGGTAATCTTCCGCGAACTTGGCCACAACATTGACCATCTTCTGGAGCTCGGTGCGACTGTGAGCGATGAGGGCCACGTCGTCCGCGTATAGAAGTGCCTTGATGTCGTTCAGCCGCTTCACATCCGTGATCTTGAGGGCACTCGCCAGCCGATCACACAGCTCATCCATAAAGACGTTGAAGAGTGTGGGAGAGAGGGGACCCCTGTTGGACGCCTACACCCTCCAGTACTTCGGGGGTGAGTGCTCCATCAACTAGCACTTGCGACGAAGTCTGCTCGTAGCACCTGCGTAGCGTGCGCCAGAACTTGCCCCTTACACCCAGCTTCCAGAGCCTCTCAAATAGGCCATCTCTCCAAACAGACGGGAAAGCCTTGCGTAGATCGACGAACAGGACATACGACTCCCGCTTCTGCTGCTGACGCCCCTTCAACCTCTGCCAAAAGGGTAAAGACCTGATCCGTAGTGCGACGCCCCGGGCGGAAGCCTCCCTGCTCTGGACGTAGCTTATCCGGGCCATCCACGAAGAGCGTTAGACGAGTAGCTAATAAGGACAGATAAGGCAACTAATAATCGAGATATCCCTCCAGTTGTCAGGATCCGTAGGATCCCCACCCTTGGGGATATTGACGATGATTCCCTTGCCCCAAGCTTTTGGAGTCCTCTCGGCTTCTCGAATCCAGTTGAAGTACTGCGTTAAGTAGCCATTGATGTAGGCGCCGCCATACTTGAGCATCTCGTTCTTCACTTTGTCCTCGCTTTGTGGTTATTCAGGGCACGTTGCCTTGCAAGGACCTCCTCTTGCGTGAACGGCTTGTCCAGCTCTTCGCAAGTGTCTTCACCTACTTCGTGCTCCTTCATAGCCCGGGCCACCTCATCTCTGAAGCGATCGTTCCAGTGGAACTGCCGCTTAGCTTCGGCTTCCTCCCACTCCAGCGAGCCTGCTTCTGCACAGCACTCCACCACAACAGTCGCACTTGCCGGATTTCCCGTGGCTTCACCGAATTTTTCCGAAATTCCTCCCACCGAGCGACCTTTTCCGGCAGCGTACACGCCAGTGAGCCATCCTCCCTTTGCACCGGCGCGGAGACCTTCGTTCTGCGTGCCCCGCCAAGCCGCTTCGCGAGTAGCCAAAAGCGCTTTGAGGATTGCTCGCGTTGACATTTGACCGCTTCTTCCTGCACTTGCTTGAAGGAGGCGGACTTCTTGGCCCGAGTTGCCTTCCGAATTTGCTTGCGGAGCCGTAGCCAATTCAGACGGGCTTCCGCATTCGATTCATCCCTCCTGTATGCTGCGTAGGCCTCCCGGCGCTGTTGAATGAGCTCCTTTAGCTCCCCGTCGAACCAATTGTTGGTGAAACGGGGTCGTATACATCTGGAGCCAAGGACCCGGTGCGCCGCCATTCGGAAGGACTGCGCCACTCGCTCGGTGACGTCATCTACCACCCGTTGGCTGTCGGCACCACCCGATAGGTCAAGCTCAGGCAGCTGATGCACTCCAAGCTTCTGTAGGCAATGCTGGAATACGTCATCGAACTTGTCGCGTAGATAATCCAGCGCTTGCCTCGCAGCGTGATCATTACCCGAGACACCAGCACCAATAAGCTTATCAACACGAAAGGACCTGTAAGGTTTCGCAGCCCGCTTTGGTCGGCGCTGGCCGCTCCACGTCAGTTCGGCCCATACTGCCTTGTGGTCCGTATCAAGATCATCTTCGCATACTCCGAACTTTGCTCCAGATGCCAAGCCAGGCGACGCGCAGATGTAATCGAGGAGGTGCTTGCCTGTGCCCATGCCGCGCTGCTCACGCCGGGACCACCAGTAGGACCCTTCCACTGGGCACGAGAAGCCGCTCAGATTTCGCAGGCCCGTAGCGACGAGGACAGCCGCGAGTCTCTTGCCGTTCTCCGAACGTACCGGTGCTCCCTTATCATCGACCTCCCCGTGCTGACCGACGATGCCCTCCTCTTTTCGGCTGCATGCCGGCCCGAGCTTCGCGTTGGCATCCGCCACCGTGACCACAAGACCTTTGGCTCCAAAAAAAGCTTTAGCTGCCTGCCAGGCCGCATACGCCTCTGACGACTCTTCTTCCTGCGTTTCCTGGGGAAAGTAGCCGTTGCCCACATAGATATCCTGAGCGCCGGTAACACCCGAGGCGATACGCAGCCACACTTGCTGCCGGTGGTCGACGGGAGCTGACACCAGGTTGCAATACGGACCAAGGAAGTTAGCCACCGCGAATAGAACCCCACCCTTGCAGCGATTTTTCTCGCTGACCTCCGCAGGTTTTCCAAAAATCCGGAATCCATCCAGGCTGCATTTGGAAAGTTGCTTCTTGCCCATGCGGTGCTCCTGAGCCCCGATGACTAGCCAGCCCTCGTGCTTGTAGAATGATGCCCATTCCGCCGTGCCTACGTTGTCGTATCCCGTTTTACCCTGCCAGTTGTGACTCGCGACGAGTAGCTTGAAGCCGGTATCGAACTGCTTGGAGCGGTGCTTCTTGGCTCGTTTCCGGACCCGACGGCCGCGCTTGGCTTCCGCCCTCGTGCTGCCCCCCTCTGCAGGTGCTTGCGCAGGTTGGTCCCCCACTGCACTGGCCGCCGAATGCAGGGGCACCACATGCACATCAGCACACTCAGACACACACTTAGGTGCATCGGCAGCCAATTCCGAAGACACCACCTGCACATCATCGACACATTCTTCATGCAGAGGCAAGACGCGATATCCCGTCGCAGCTTCCTCCTTCCGGACCGCCGCTTCCCCACGCAGATGGATGCGAATAAGCCTTCGGACACGTTCCCTGTCCCTGAACCTGCGCCCAAGGGCCACATTGACCCCTCTGCCGAAGAATTTGAGATGTTTGAGTTGCTGCAACGCCGTCTGCCTGCTGTCATCGTCCTCGTAGACCAGCTCCAGGTGACGAGACATTCGCTGGCCTTGCCACTCCATTACCGGGACCACCAGACCAAGACCGCTCATTTTGGAGGCGATCTCCTGTAGATTGGCGCGTTCTGAGAGCCCCCAGACAATCAGATTACGCCCGTCCTTGTCGTACCGATCTACCCGCCGGTACCGTCGAGGCGGCGGTGCCATCTGCCATATAGCGCCGCTCGCCTTATGTTGAAGCGCCGACCCGTGTGCCAGGTTTGGGGAGGAAGGATGAGGCGCAGCTAAGATAGCCTCTCCACGTGGTTCAGGAATTCCGTCATATACGCGAGCCCTCATCCTCCCATCCTGGGACATCGGGCCAGAGCCAGTCGAAGAGGCATTCCCACGGGGATTGTCCAGGTCTTCGGCGATTCTACCTTGTCCCATAAGGGCCACAGTGGTAGCTCCGTGCTTCGCGTATTTGTAATCCATTGAGAGTAGTAGACGGCCAATGTCGCTGGCCATCACCGCCGCGCCTCTTTACGCCGAGGAAAGCGCCCGCCCATGCAAATAGCATCGGCGGTATCTGCAACACACACTACACGCATTTCCGCCGGTGTCACTGGACGCTGCCGCGTCGCTTCGTGCCCTTCGGCGCCCGCCAGCACCCCCAGCGTCGCCAGAACCTGCCTCACGCACTACACACACTCTCCATCGCATCGCCAACGCCTCTACTCTCATGCCTTATGGACTTTCAGCTGCTCCTAACAATACACATCATGAGGTACGGGTGTCCCCGAGTGGAGCCAGATCGGACGGCGTGCCGCTGAAACTCCTTCCCCCACGTGGGTATAGAAGGCGCGAACCTAGCGGTACCTATAGGGTCTTACAGACAAGTATAGTAATCCCAGCCGAAGCTGCTCAGTTAGAAATGCAACGGTGGAGGTTGTGAATGCATGGGGCAAGGCACGGCAACGCAGCAAGGCACTGGCAAGGCATTGGGACCGACTGAAGCCCCTCTCCAACGTGCGCGTCATCATGTATTCCAGTTAGGCAACCCCGAAGAAGCGAAGATAGGGAGGAGACAAAACCCAGATAGGATGAAGATAGGATTAACATGAAGCCGAAATGGAGCCGAGTTGGAACAGGTCAACTCGGCCCCATCTCGGCTCAATGTGAATCCTATCTTCAACCCATCTCGGTACTGTTTCCTCCGAATGCTCACCTCAACAAGATCACCAAACTGGAACTGGAAGCCCCCAGGCATTTACTCGGCAGGAAATTCGGCGAAAATGGGCTAACCAGGAAACCAGACCCAAACCAACAGCCAAGAAAAACGAGCCAACCAACAATCCAACAGACAACCCCACAACCTGCCTGGCCGAACCCCTACCGAGTAAATGCCCAGTTGAGAGTTGCGCATATCCCGGTGACCGCCCTCCCCAAGCGGTCACCTTCGTGGGGAGAGGCCCAACCACCTCCTCTTCCCATGGAGTGCCATCTTGTGCACCCCTCCAGAATAATAATGATAATAATAATAATAATAATAATAATAGTGCTTCTCTGTCAATGGCTGATGCAAGTCTGCACATGCGCCTCCATCGTCTCACCCGTGAGGGGAGTACGAAGAATTGACGATAGGCTCTAATGACACCCCCGCAAGGGCAGTTCCAACACTTCCAGACGGACCGGTATCTTGAATGAAAATACTGGTGGCACCGACGGGAATCGAACTGGCGACAGGGCCCAGATGGTAGAACTTGACCACTGGGCTATCACGGTGTCCACAATAATAATAATAATAATAATAATAATAATAATAATAATAATAATAATAATAATAATAATAATAATAATAATAATAGTGCTTCTCTGTCAATGGCTGATGCAAATCTGCACATGCGCCTCCATCGTCTCACCCGTGAGGGGAGCACGAAGAATTGACGATAGGCTCTAATGACACCCCCGCACGGGCAGTTCCAACATTTCCAGACGGCCGGTATGTTCAATGAAAATACTGGTGGCACCGACGGGAATCGAACTGGCGACAGGGCCCAGATGGTAGAACTTGACCACTGGGCTATCACGGTGTCCAATAATGATAATAATAATAATAATAATAGTGCTTCTCTGTACCATCTGGGCCTTGTCGCCAGTTCGATTCCAGTCGGTGCCACCAGTATTTTCTTCATTGAACATACCGGTCCGTCTGGAAGTGTTGGAACTGCCCTTGCGGGGGTGTCATTAGAGTCTATCGTCAATTCTTCGTACTCCCCTCACGGGTGAGACGATGGAGGCGCATGTGCAGATTTGCATCAGCCATTGAGAACTTGACCACTGGGCTATCACGGTGTCCAAATGATAATAATAATAATGATAATGATAATAACAGGCTTCCTCAGACTATGGCATCAGATCCAGATCCTGGACATGTGCCTCCATAATAATAATAATAATAATAATAGTGCTTCTCTGTCAATGGCTGATGCAAATCTGCACATGCGCCTCCATCGTCTCACCCGTGAGGGGAGTACGAGGAATCGACGATAGGCTCTAATGACACCCCCGCACGGGCAGTTCCATCACTTCCAGACGGACCGGTATGTGTTCAATGAAAATACTAGTGGCACCGACGGGAATCGAACTGGCGACAGGGCCCAGATGGTAGAACTTGACCACTGGGCTATCACGGTGTCCATAATAATAATAATAATAATAATAATAATAATAATAGTGCTTCTCTGTCAATGGCTGATTCATTTCTGCACATGCGCCTCCATCGTCTCACCCGTGAGGGGAGTACGAAGAATTGACGATAAGCTCTAATGACACCCCCGCAAGGGCAGTTCCAACACTTCCAGACGGGCCGGTATGTTCAATGAAAATACTGGTCCAGACGGATCGGTATGTTCAATGAAAATACTGGTCCAGACGGATCGGTATGTCCAATGAAAATACTGGTGGCACCGACGGGAATCGAACTGGCGACAGGGCCAATAATAATAATAATAATAATAATAATAATAATAATAATAATAGTGCTTCTCTGTCAATGGCTGATGCATTTCTGCACATGCGCCTCCATCGTCTCACCCGTGAGGGGAGTACGAAGAATTGACGATAAGCTCTAATGACACCCCCGCAAGGGCAGTTCCAACACTTCCAGACGAATAATAATAATAATAATAATAATAATAATAACTAGGGGCTGCGCCAACACCTGAAAGGATGGTTTGCGGTGCGCTCCGCGCAACCCCCCCCCCCCCCCCCCCCCCCCCCCCCCCCTCGGGCTGGGGCTTCCGGGGGAGAGCCCCCCGGACCCCCACCCTTTTCCCATCGACAGGGTACTTTCAATTGCCGGAGGTACCAGCATAACGCAAGTGTAAGCTCTGGTGGCACAAAAACCTAAAATCTCTGGTTTTTGTGCCCACCGCCACCAAAACGTTTTAATCTCCGACGAGAGCGCACCAAGAGGTGTCGGGTACACCAAGCATCAGCCTCAAACTCCCTCTTGTGTGCGCAAACGGCGCCTGGTGGTGCAAAAACCTCAATTTCCCGGTTTGTAAGCCACCCGGCACCACAATCTTTTATATTTTCGAAGAGAGCTCATCAAGAAGTGTCAGATACACCAAATATCAGCCGCTAAATCCCTCTGGTGTGCGCAAACGGCGGCTGGTGGCACAAGACCTCAATTTTCTGGTGCGAGTGCCACCCGCGAATAAACGGGTACGTACAATCGCCGGGCTGGGGTTCCCAGGGGGAGGGCCCCCCGGACCCCCCCTGCCCCGTCGACAGGGTACGTTCAATTGCCGGAGGCACCGGCAAGAACTGCTAAAAAACAAGGAATTTGGCATTCAGGACACTCCCCTAACGCAAATATTTGCGTGAATTCCAAAGAAACTATATCAGCATCAACATCGAGTCTGCTGCTAACCACCCTGCCAATATGAGCTCCCAACTCCTCCTGGTTCCCACAAACCATGATTTATTCCGATAGGAGAGCAGAAAATGGGCTAAAAAAACAAGGAATTTTGGCATTCAGGACACTCCCCTAGCGCAAATATTAGTGTGAATTCCAAAGAAATTATGTCAGCATCAAGATCGAGTCTGGGGCTAGCCACCCCGTCAATATGAGCCCCCAACTCCTCCTGGTTCACACAAACCATGATGTATTCCGACAGGGGTGCGAAAATGGTTGGGAGGGGGGGGGGTACACAATTTTCATTTTACCCCTCCCCCCAAACCCCCCACCCCTTCACTAACACCTTTCAGGGATAATAATAGTAATGTAATAATAATAATAATAATAATAATAATAATAATAATAATAATAATAATACTATATCTGAGGCGTACTGATGCAGCTAATGGCATATCCTCAACTGACATAAGCCTCCAATACCCTTGTTCGAGGTCCTCCACCCCCCCGTGTCAGTCTCTCGCCTGATGATCGGGGCCACCGATGGAGCTCCTGAGGGCAAGACTGCACTAAGCCGAGGTTATTCCGCAGTCCCAGCAACCTCTTGCAAGACGTCACCGAATGTGCAAGTGCATACACCAAGCGCGGTTGCTAGAGCTGCCTCGAAACCCCACCCATAACAATCTGGTGTCTGCTGGGTCCTGGGCTATCAACCAGCATATGCGGAGTTTAAGATCTTTTACGCGCGCAAAGACCCTCCTCCCCAGCATCTACCACCAAAGGGTTATGAGTTGGCGTCACAGTTTAACGCCTTGAGGCCATTGGGCTGGAACTCTGTTTAGCAAGTGTGACTAGGTTTTTTCATCGGGATTTCCCTCAAATATGTCACAGTCAACACTCCAAGGCAGATTTACTATATCTGAGGCGTACTGATGCAGCTAATGGCATATCCTCAACGGACATAAGCCTCCAATACCCTTGTTCGAGGTCCTAATAATAATAATAATAATAATAATAATAATAATAATAATAATAATAATAATAATAATAATAATAATAATAATAATAATAGTGCTTCTCTGTCAATGGCTGATGCAAATCTGCACATGCGCCTCCATCGTCTCACCCGTGAGGGGAGTACCAAGAATGGACGATAGGCTCTAATGACACCCCCGCAAGGGCAGTTCCAACACTTCCAGACGGACCGGTATGTTCAATGAAAATACCGGTGGCACCGACGGGAATCGAACTGGCGACAGGGCCCAGATGGTAGAACTTGACCACTGGGCTATCACGGTGTCCATAATAATAATAATAATAATAATAATAGTGCTTCTCTGTCAATGGCTGATGCATTTCTGCACATGCGCCTCCATCGTCTCACCCGTGAGGGGAGTACGAAGAATTGACGATAAGCTCTAATGACACCCCCGCAAGGGCAGTTCCAACACTTCCAGACGGGCCGGTATGTTCAATGAAAATACTGGTCCAGACGGATCGGTATGTTCAATGAAAATACTGGTGGCACCGACGGGAATCGAACTGGCGACAGGGCCCAGATGGTAGAACTTGACCACTGGGCTATCACGGTGTCCAGAATAATAATAATAATAATAATAATAATAATAATAATAATAATAATAATGTATCAATCTCCTGCCAATTGCTGAGCCAAAAGGCCATGTGCATCCAGTCCTCCATTCCATAAGGAAAGTCTCCATGAAAAGGACCAATGGCCTATGTACTCCCTAATAATAATAATAATAATAGTAATAATAATAATAATAATAATAGTGCTTCTCTGTCAATGGCTGATGCATTTCTGCACATGCGTCTCCATCGTCTCACCCGTGAGGGGAGTACGAAGAATTGACGATAAGCTCTAATGACACCCCCGCAAGGGCAGTTCCAACACTTCCAGACGGGCCGGTATGTTCAATGAAAATACTGGTCCAGAAATAGACCGGTATGTTCAATGAAAATACTGGTGGCACCGACGGGAATCGAACTGGCGACAGGGCCCAGATGGTAGAACTTGACCACTGGGCTATCACGGTGTCCATAATAATAATAATAATAATAATAATAATAATAATAATAATAATAATAATAATAATAATAATAGTGTATCTCCTGCCCATTGCTGAGCCAAAAGGCCATGTGCATCCAATCCTCCATTCTATAAGGAAAGTCTCCACACCAATCGGTGGAATAAAGGAAGTGACGGCAAAGAACATTACTCTAGGAGCTTTATACCAATCAGCCCATGGAAAGGACCGATGGCCTATGTACTCCCTAATAATAATAATAATAATAATAATAATAATAATAGTGCTTCTCTGTCAATGGCTGATGCATTTCTGCACATGCGCCTCCATCGTCTCACCCGTGAGGGGAGTACGAAGAATTGACGATAAGCTCTAATGACACCCCCGCAAGGGCAGTTCCAACACTTCCAGACGGGCCGGTATGTTCAATGAAAATACTGGTCCAGAAATAGACCGGTATGTTCAATGAAAATAGTGGTGGCACCGACGGGAATCGAACTGGCGACAGGGCCCAGATGGTAGAACTTGACCACTGGGCTATCACGGTGTCCAAATAATAATCATAATCATAATAATAATAATAATAATGATAATAATAATAGTGCTTCTCTGTCAATGGCTGATGCAAATCTGCACATGCGCCTCCATCGTCTCACCCGTGAGGGGAGTACGAAGAATTGACGATAGGCTCTAATGACACCCCCGCAAGGGCAGTTCCAACACTTCCAGACGGACCGGTATGTTCAATGAAAATACTGGTGGCACCGACGGGAATCGAACTGGCGACAGGGCCCAGATGGTAGAACTTGACCACTAGGCTATCACGGTGTCCAAATAATAATAATAATAATACTATATCTGAGGCGCACTGATGCAGCTAATGGCATATCCTCAACGGACATAAGCCTCCAATACCCTTGTTCGAGGTCCTCCACCCCCCCGTGTCAGTCTCTCGCCTGATGATCGGGGCCACCGATGGAGCTCCTGAGGGCAAGACTGCACTAAGCCGAGGTTATTCCGCAGTCCCAGCAACCTCTTGCAAGACGTCACCGAATGTGCAAGTGCATACACCAAGCGCGGTTGCTAGAGCTGCCTCGAAACCCCACCCATAACAATCTGGTGTCTGCTGGGTCCTGGGCTATCAACCAGCATATGCGGTCTTTTACGCGCGCAACGACCCTCCTCCCCAGCATCTACCACCAAAGGGTTATGAGTTGGCGTCACAGTTTAACGCCTTGAGGCCATTGGGCTGGAACTCTGTTTAGCAAGTGTGACTAGGTTTTTTCATCGGGATTTCCCTCAAATATGTCACAGTCAACACTCCAAGGCAGATTTACTAATAATAATAATAATAATAATAATAATAATAATAATAGTGCTTCTCTGTCAATGGCTGATGCATTTCTGCACATGCGCCTCCATCGTCTCACCCGTGAGGGGAGTACGAAGAATTGACGATAGGCTCTAATGACACCCCCGCAAGGGCAGTTCCAACACTTCCAGACGGACCGGTATGTTCAATGAAAATACTGGTCCGGACGGACCGGTATGTTCAATGAAAATACTGGTGGCACCGACGGGAATCGAACTGGCGACAGGGCCCAAATGGTAGAACTTGACCACTGGGCTATCACGGTGTCCAAAATAATAATAATAATAATAATAATAATAATAATAATAATAATAATAATAATAATAATAATAATAATAGTGCTTCTCAGTCAATTGGCCTTTGATCCTGTCGGACATGTGCCTCCATTGGTAGCACGGGGCCGTTCGGTGACGCGGCTCCGCTCCAAAGACTCGAATAATAATAATAATAATAATAATACTATATCTGAGGCGTACTGATGCAGCTAATGGCATATCCTCAACGGACATAAGCCTCCAATACCCTTGTTCGAGGTCCTCCACCCCCCCGTGTCAGTCAATAATAATAATAATAATAATAATAATAACTGGGCTGCGCCAACACCTGAAAGGATGGTTTGCGGTGCGCTTCGCGCACCCCCCCCCCCCCCCCTCCCCCCCTCTTTCCAAGGTCGCTTTTCCTCTCATCATGCACAACTTTTACTGCCTTGGAGCAATCTCAGCCATTCATGTTGGTGCCGCCAAAGTCGCTTCTGGTACGTACCATTGCGGGGCTGGGGTTCCCGGGGGGAGTGCCCCCCGCACCCCCCTTTCCACAGTCGACAGGGTACGTTCAATTAACGGAGGAAACCGGCGTAAACCCTTCCGGCACAGCTCTTAAAGCCTTCGAGCATTCTCAGCCATTCATTTTGGTGCCGGCTTATTCGCGTCGTGTACGTATAATTGCCGGGCTGGCGTTCCCTTGGGGAGGGCCCCCCGGACCCCCCCTTCCCCGTCGACAGGTACGTTCAATTGCCGGAGGTACCAGCAGAACGCAAGTGTAAGCTCTGGTGGCACAAACTAAAATCTCTGGTTGTCGTGCCACCCGGCAACAAAACTTTTGAATCTCCGAAGAGAGCTCACCGGGAGGTTCCGGGTACACCAAACATGAGCCTCAAACTCCCTCTGGTGTGCGCGAACGGCCTGAAGGCGCAAAAATCTAATTTTTCTGACTTTTACGCCACCCAGCGCCACAATTTTTATATTTTCGAAGAGAGCTCATCAAGAAGAGTCAGATACACCAAAATATCAGCCGCTAAATCCCGCTGGTGTGCATAAACGGCGCCTGGAGGCACAAGACCTCAATTTTCTGGTTTGTGTGCCACCCGCGACCAAAACGGGTAAGTACACTTGCAGTGTTGTGGTTCCCGGGGGAGGGCCCCCCAGACCCCCTGCCCCGTCGACAGGGTACGTTCAAGTGCCGGAGGCACCGGCAAGTACTCTCAAAAACAAGGAATTTGGCATTCAGGACACTCGCCTAACGCAAATATTTGCGTGAATTCCAAAAAACTCATACCAGCACCAGCATCGAGTCTGCGGCTACCCACTCTGTCAATATGAGCTCCCAACTCCTCCTGGTTCCCACAAACCATGATTTATGGGGACGGGGTGCAGAAAATAGGCTTAAAAAAAGGAATTTTCGCATTCAGGACACTCCCCTAACGCAAATGTTTGCGTGAATTCCAAAGAAATTATATCATCAACATCGAGTCTGAGGCTAGCCACCCTGCAAATATGAGCTCCCAACTCCTCCTGGTTCACACAAACCACGATTTATAGGGACAGGGGTGTGGAAAAAAACAAGGAATTTCGGCATTCAGGACACTCTCCTAACGCAAATATTTACGTGAATTCCAAAAAAATTATATCAGCATCAACATCGAGTCTGGGGCTAGCCAACCTGCCCATATGAGTTCCCAACTCCTCCTGGTTCCTACAAACCATGATTTATAGGGACAGGGGTGCGGAAATGGGGGGGGGGGGGTACACAATTTCCATTTTCCCCCTACTCCCAACACCTTTCAGGGATAATAATAAAAGTAATAATAATAATCCCTGAAAGGTGTTCGAGAAGGGCCCCAGCATTTCCGCACCGCTGTCGCAATAAATCACGGTTTGTGGGAACGAGGGGGAGTTGGGAGCTCATATTGACAGGGTGGCTAGCCCAGACTCGATGTTGATGCTGATATGAATTTTTTGGAAATCACGCAAATATTTGCGTTAGGGCAGTGTCCTGAATGCCAGAATTCCTTGTTTTTTTTCTCGCACCCCTGTCGGAATAAATCACGGTTTGTGTGAACCAGGAGGAGTTGGGAGCTCATATTGACAGGGTGGCTAGCCTCAGACTCGATCTTGATGCTGACACCTCTCGGTGCGCTCTCTTCGGAGATAAAAAAGTTTTGGTGGCGGGTACACCAAACATCAGCCTCAAACTCCCTCGGGTTTGCGCAAACGGCGCCTGGTTCGCAAAAACCTCAATTTCCCGGTGTGTAGGCCACCCGGCGCCACAATTTTATATTTTCGAAGAGAGCTGATCAAGAAGTGAGATACACCAAATATCAGCCGCTAACTCCCTCTGATGTGCAAACGGCGGCTGGTGGCACAAGACCTCAATTTTCTGGTTGCGTGCCACCCAAGACCAAACCGGGTACGTACAATCGCCGGGCTGAGGTTCCCGGGGGGAGGGCCCCCCCTGCCCCGTCGACAGGGTACGTTCAATTGCCGGAGGCACCGGCAAGTACTGCTACAAAACAAGGAAATTTGGCATTCAGGACACTCCCCTAACGCAAATATTGCGTGAATTCCCAAAAAAAGTATATCAGCATCAAGATCGAGTCTGCGGCTAGCCACCCTGCCAATGTGAGCACCCAAATCCTCCTGGTTCCCACAAACCATGATTTATTCCGATGGGAGAGCAGAAAATAGGCTAAAAAAACAAGGAATTTTGGCATTCAGGACACTCCCCTAGCGCAAATATTTGCGTGAATTCCAAAGAAATTATGTCCGCATCAAGATTGAGTCTGGGGCTAGCCACCCTGTCAATATGAGCTCCCAACTCCTCCTGGTTCACACAAACCATGATTTATTCCGATAGGGGTGCGCAGAAAAACAAGGAATTTTGGCATTCAGGACACTCCCCTAACGAAAATATTTGCGTGAATTCCAAAAAAATTGTATCAGCATCAAGATCGAGTCTGGGGCTAGCCACCCTGCGAATATGAGCTCCCAACTCCTCCTCGTTCCCACAAACCATGATTTATTCCGACAGGGGTGCGGAAACATGGGGGGGGGGGTACACAATTTCCATTTTTCCCCTCCCCAAACCCCCCACCCCCTACTCCCAACACCTTTAGGGATAATAATAATAATAATAATAATAATAATAATAATAATAATAATAGTGCTTCTCTGTCAATGGCTGATGCAAATCTGCACATGCGCCTCCATCGTCTCACCCGTGAGGGGAGTACGAAGAATTGACGATAGGCTCTAATGACACCCCCGCAAGGGCAGTTCCAACACTTCCAGACGGACCGGTATGTTCAATGAAAATACTGGTCCAGACGGACCGGTATGTTCAATGAAAATACTGGTGGCACCGACGGGAATCGAACTGGCGACAGGGCCCAGATGGTAGAACTTGACCACTGGGCTATCACGGTGTCCATAATAATAATAATAATAATAATAATAATAATAATAGTGCGGTGCTTCTCTGTCAATGGCTGATGCATTTCTGCACATGCGCCTCCATCGTCTCACCCGTGAGGGGAGTACGAAGAATTGACGATAAGCTCTAATGACACCCCCGCAAAGGCAGTTCCAACACTTCCAGACGGACCGGTATGTTCAATGAAAATACTGGTCCAGACGGACCGGTAGTCTGGACCGGTATGTTCAATGAAAATACTGGTGGCACCGACGGGAATCGAACTGGCGACAGGGCTCAGATGGTAGAACTTGACCACTGGGCTATCACGGTGTCCATAATAATAATAATAATAATAATAATAATAATAATAATAATAATAATAATAATAATAATAATAATAGGCTTCCTCAGACTATAGCATCAGATCCAGATCCTGGACATGTGCCTCCATTGGGTCACCGGGGTCAGCCGATCCCAACGCATTGTCAGAACACCAAACAGACATAGCAGCAACAGCAACAGCAGGGACAGATGGGGGCTGTGAAGTGCATGAAGAGCTAGATGCGAGGGTGTTAGCTGAAGAGAAGAACTCGGAGACACTACGGTGCGCTCCCGAACCCCTCTCTCTAGCCAGGACGTCCACACTGCGCGGACGGCCGCGCCGCGCAACATCAACGTCACTTGGGGGAGAGGGTGGGACAGAAGCTGATGGAACCTCAGTGAGGTCAATCACCTCCTCGCCCCCATCCTCCACCCCAAGCTCCTCCCTTTTACCCTCCCTAGCAGACCAACACTCAGACACATATGATCCAAACAACACATCCAACTTTGGAGGGGGACGCAACGCTGTAACCCCTAACAACGCAGCAAGCCTAAAGTTACTGCGGAAGCGCGACTTCCCCTGAAAAAGCTTACAAAACAATCGTGATTGATCCACAGGCGACATATCATCCCAACCCTGCCGCACAGAGCCCTCCCGCTCCCGCCCAAGCAACACATCCTCCACCACAACCTCACCACCTACGACCTCACCACCCTCCTCACTCCCTCCATCCCCCTCAGCACCCCCCACAGCCATGCCACCGAGCCTCTGCGTACTCAGCAACAGCTGCTTACGTCTCCCCTCATGCATGGGGCAATCCCATAAGAAGTGCGCGAGGGACTCATTGACATCATCATGACAACAGAAGCAGCGAGGGGACATGCCACTGACCAACTTGCTGCGGTACAACCGAAGGCGGTTCTTGCAGCTGAGCAACCTTCTCCGAAGCAGATTATAATGCGCATCATCAAGGGCTACCCATCTTGGGAACTCCTTAGTTCCAAAGACTTGTCTTAGGATGACTCGCAGGCCATCAGTAAGATCGCTGCCTGCCTCTCGCTTGTCCCACATCAGTTGCTGCACCATCTTGACGTCCTGCTGAAGGGCCCACATGTCCACAGTCGAACACCAACCCTCGAGGTCCTTCTCTGAGCTATTTAGGAGCTCCTGAATCCCTTGTTGTAGATCCATTGAGTCCCTGATAGCGCCTTCGGCCTCCGCAGTCCAGTCGGATTTGACTTGAGATGCGATGACAGGAAATCGCTTCTCCGGTAGAACACACAGCCGTCCATAGAACTTCAGTTGTGCCGCCCGCCGCAAACGCTCCGCACTCAAAGAGCGCGCCAGAAAGAGTGTAATCCACTTGCTTGTCTTAGGGCTGATGCCGAGAATCATCCTCATGGGGCGCAGCATTGCTGCCTCCAGCTTGGTGAGCTGCGATACGGGGGCACGCCAGACATCGAAGGCGTACTTCAGCTTGGCCCCCACAAGTTGATTCCAGCACATGAGACGATACCTAGCTTGTATCTCACCTGCACACCACAAAGAGTACCAACCTGCGGTGGCGACTTCAGTGACACGCGTAGCCCGCAGGGCCTGCTCCTTCCACTTCAGGTCGTCGGTGATAACCACTCCCAGGTACTTGTACTGACTGGTGACACAAAGCTTCTGGCCGCGAAACCACACCACGGGCTCACCTCGCTCCCTGATACTTGGTCGTTTCGCCTTGCTCGACGTGTAAATGGGCATGATTTCCGTCTTGCCGGGCTTCAAGTTGACTTCCAGCCGGTAATCTTCCGCGAACTTGGCCACAACATTGACCATCTTCTGGAGCTCGGTGCGACTGTGAGCGATGAGGGCCACGTCGTCCGCGTATAGAAGTGCCTTGATGTCGTTCAGCCGCTTCACATCCGTGATCTTGAGGGCACTCGCCAGCCGATCACACAGCTCATCCATAAAGACGTTGAAGAGTGTGGGAGAGAGAGGGGACCCCTGTTGGACGCCTACACCCTCCAGTACTTCGGGGGTGAGTGCTCCATCAACTAGCACTTGCGACGAAGTCTGCTCGTAGCACCTGCGTAGCGTGCGCCAGAACTTGCCCCTTACACCCAGCTTCCAGAGCCTCTCAAATAGACCATCTCTCCAAACAGACGGGAAAGCCTTGCGTAGATCTACGAACAGGACATACGACTCCCGCTTCTGCTGCTGACGCCCCTTCAACCTCTGCCAAAGGGTAAAGACCTGATCCGTAGTGCGACGCCCCGGGCGGAAGCCTCCCTGCTCTGGACGTAGCTTATCCGGGCCATCCACGAAGAGCGTTAGACGAGTAGCTAATAAGGACAGATAAGGCAACTAATAATCGAGATATCCCTCCAGTTGTCAGGATCCGTAGGATCCCCACCCTTGGGGATATTGACGATGATTCCCTTGCCCCAAGCTTTTGGAGTCCTCTCGGCTTCTCGAATCCAGTTGAAGTACTGCGTTAAGTAGCCATTGATGTAGGCGCCGCCATGCTTGAGCATCTCGTTCTTCACTTTGTCCTCGCCACAAGCTTTGTGGTTATTCAGGGCACGTTGCCTTGCAAGGACCTCCTCTTGCGTGAACGGCTTGTCCAGCTCTTCGCAAGTGTCTTCACCTACTTAATAATAATAATAATAATAATAATAATAATAATAATAATAATAATAATAATAATAATAATAATAATAATAGTGCTTCTCTGTCAATGGCTGATGCATTTCTGCACATGCGCCTCCATCGTCTCACCCGTGAGGGGAGTACGAAGAATTGACGATAGGCTCTAATGACACCCCCGCAAGGGCAGTTCCAACACTTCCAGACGGACCGGTATGTTCAATGAAAATACTGGTGGCACCGACGGGAATCGAACTGGCGACAGGGCCCAGATGGTAGAACTTGACCACTGGGCTATCACGGTGTCCAAAATAATAATAATAATAATAATAATAATAATAATAATAATAATAATAATAATAATAATAGTGTATCTCCTGCCAATTGCTGAGCCAAAAGGCCATGTGCATCCAGTCCTCCATTCCATAAGGAAAGTCTCCACACCAATCGGTGGAATAAAGGAAGTGACGGCATAGAACATTACTCTAGGAGCTTTATACCAATCAGCCCATGGAAAGGACCGATGGCCTATGTACTCCCTAATAATAATAATAATAATAATAATAATAATAATAATGTTTTTCTTTTATTTTCTTAGGAGGTGGAGGTGATGGAGCAAGTTCGCCATCCCTCCATCGTCAAGTTCGTGGCGGCCTACCAGGTACGTACGAATATATGTATGTATGTATGTATGTATGTATGTATGTATGTATGTATGCATGTATGTATGTATGTATGCATGCATGCAAGCATGTATGTATGTATTCGTGTGTCCAGGACCGCCGCTACTTCTACATCGTGATGGAGCTCTGCTCAGGCAACTAACTAACTGTCTATCTTATATATATATATATATATATATGTATGTATGTATATATATAAGTATATATATAATATATATATATATATATTTATATATACTTATATATATATTATATATATATGTGTGTGTATACTTATATTGTAAATATATATATATATATATATATGTATATATATGCATACACACACACACACATACACACACACACATATACGTATTATATATATATATACATATATATATATATATATATATATATATATAGGTGGCGAGCTCTTTGAACACATCAAGGCTAAGGGCGGCTTCTCCGAGAGGTCTATCTTTCTATCTTTCTATGACAGGGAGGTAGCTAGTCTGTCGCACTGTTTGTCGGTCTTCCATTCTGTGTCTCTCTGTCTCTGTAAGTATGCATACATATATGTACATATCCACGTGTATGCGTACTTGTGTCTTTGGTGTGTGTGCGTGCGTACATGTGTGTGTGTGTTGTGTGTGTGTGTGTGTGTGTGTGTGTGTGTGTGTGTCTCTGTGCTTATGTGTGTGTGTGTGTGTGAATCGCTGACGAGGGAGGGGAGGGCTGAGTAGTCATGTAGTAAAGAACGGAACAGCTGGACATTGATACAGTTTAGGAAGGGGTCTGGGTAGTGAGTAGGAACCGGGTACAAGAGAGAGAACGGGGGAGGGAGGGATCTCATCTTTTCTATTCGCCCTACGCAGCGTGGTATCCCTGCATATGTACGCATGCCTGTCTATGTGTGTTTATCTATGTTATCTTTAGCGACGCGCGCAAGGTGTTCAAGCAGTTGTGTGAGGGCGTACACTTTCTGCACAACATGAACATCGCGCATTGTGACATCAAGCCAGAGAACCTCCTCTTCTCCTCTGCGGACCCCGCCAATGCGCGGCTGAAGCTCATTGTACGTATTGTATGTATTGTATGTATTGTATGCATCGTATGCATCGTATGCATTATAAGTATTGTAATTATTGTATTTATTGTATTGATAATGAGTATTAAATGTATTATATATGTATTATATGTATATGTATTGTATGTATTATATGCATTATATGCATGATATGTATTGTATGTATTATGTATTTTAATATATATTGTACATAGGACTTCGGCATGGCCAACCGTGTCGCGCTGCGCAAGGTATGTATGTATGTATGTATGTATGTATGTATGTCGTGTTTGTATGTATGTGTATATGTATACACATGTATGTAATGTGTGTGTATGTAAGTACCTGTCCCACTCGAGCGGTACGGTGGCCTACATCGCGCCCGAGCAGGTATGTATGTATGTATGTATGTATGTATGTATGTATGTATGTATGTATGTACGTACGTACGTACGTACGTACGTATGTACGTATGTATCTATGTATGTATCCATGTATGTATCCATGTATGTATCTATGTATGTATCTATGTATGTATGTATGTATGTAAGAGGTGTCTCAAAAGAAAGGGCCGGATTTTGATTCTCTTTCTCTCTGGGAAGAAGGCCGATATAGCTGGATTTATTCCATATACAGACACTACATGCCCATAGAAACGGCATATTTTTGTACATATGCTATGGTTTACATTCCACATCGAGGGAGACAGAAAGTTACATATTGATGGTTTAGGATAAATTCTGGCACCTCAACTTACTTTTCATGGATTTCTGTATGAGGTGGACGCAGGTAAGGATATATTAAGCACACATACATCTATCCATGAGCTCTCTAATGCAACCTACTATGGTCCTTATCTCCCTTGTTTGCGAGGTAAACAACCAAAAAAAGTTAGCATTTTTTCTGGCTGAGAAAGCCCCAGAATCGATGTCATTTGGTTTTCCCGCGATCTTGTATAGAAACACTGCCCTTAATCTTTACTATAATCGTTCAGTACCCATGCAAGTCCGAGATGTCGTATGAGCTTTATCGTGTAAATATCCCAGCGCATTTGCTTGGGACAGAAACATCAAATCTGTCAGGCTGCGGGCTGTTTTGGGGTAGGTCACTTCTTGAATTTGGAGATCTTGGATTTCTGAGTTGGAAAGGGCTGGGGATCTGGGGGTGACATGGGCCCTTGGAAACTCGTAGTGACACTCCGGAATATCCCTCGGAAGGGACATCCCGGGGCATCCCTGCTCGGAAGTATCGAGATTTACGAACATCCATATTTTGGGGATGTCGTCAAAAATTCAAAAAAATTCAAGTTTTGTTTTAATGTTTTCATCTCGGATTTAACAAGGGCTTGAGGCACGGGGATGCTGCATGTTGTGGAACATCTCTGGGCCATGCTAGGACATTTTTCAACTCAGATCCGTTCCGGAACATCCCTTCTGTAACGACGACCGAAAATGATTGACATCCCATCTGCGGACGCCCCAAAAAAGCTTTCAGGAATTTTTCCTAAATTTTTTTTCTCTCCTTCCTTCGACGGGGTTCGAGCCCCATCATATAGTTTAGACAACACTATTTCTACAGGCCTGTGATTTGCATATGGAATAAATCCAGCTATCTCGGCCTTATTCCCGGAGAAAGAGAATCAAAATCCGGCCCTTTTTCTGAGACACCTCTTATGTATGTTATGTATGTCTAGATTCTGGGCAAGTATACCAAGCACTGCGACATCTGGAGCATGGGGATCGTGCTGTTCGTCTTGCTCTTTGGCTTCACTCCTTTCTACAACCACCGCAAGAACAAGGCCACTCTATATTATTTGCATTATGTATAATATAAATAATACTTGTGAGGACTATATATATTTTTTTTCTATATATACATATTACTAGTATACTATATATACTATACTATTGTTAAAGACTATATAACATGAGCACATTTTTATTAGGCACGCTCCGACGCCGAGATGCGCCGGGCCATCCTCAAGGGTTTCACTCCGATGCGCAAAGCGGGCCATGGCCCGTGGTTCCCTGAGGACGGCCCCCGCCTATCGAACGAAGTCTACGACCTGCTGGAGAAGGCAATCGCCTATTGCCCAATCATCGCATGAGGACAAATATCATAATTGTATTCTTTCCCCCTAACTTTCACGGGAATCACGGTCGAAAATTTTGCTAAATCTGAGCATCGTCCCCTGTGCCTCCTGCCCTTGGCCACCCCTCCCCACTTTCTTACCATACTTTCTCTCTCATCTCTCAATTAATTCATTCACTGGACCTCTCACGCACACAGGCGTAAACTGTCTACCTCCCCTACTCACCCCTCCCCTTCTCTTTCTCCCTCACTCTCTCCTATGTGTTTGTCTCAGTGTCTCTATGCTGATCCCTCCAAGCGCATCACCACTGCCGAGATCTTGAAGCACCCGTGGCTGACGGACAAGCACATCAGCAGCACTCCTATCAAGTCGGTCATGGCGTTCCTCGAAACCTACCATCAAGAGAACATGCTCAAGCGGCAAATGCTCCAGGTACATACATACATACATACATACATACATACATAGTACATACATACATACATAAATACATACAAACGTGCAAACATACATGCATACATGCATACATAGGCGCTCAACGCGAGTGACTACCTGAGCGATCTGGACCTGCTGGAGCTGGAGAAGGTGCAAGACAAGACAAGACCAGACAATACAATACAATACAATACAATACAATACAATACAATACAATACAATACAATACAATACAATACAATAGGTCTTTAAGTCTTTGGACCGCAACGGCGACGGGGTCATCACTGCGCAAGAGCTCAAAGTCGCCTTGCTCACCTGTTCGCCCACTCCCACCCCCTGCACTGGCTTCACCCCCTCCCACCCAGCGGGCCACTACTTCCGCTTCCCAGAGGGTCCCCTCAGCGCCCACCAGGACGCAACAGGTCGGGCCCCGCCGGGCGCCGCAGCCCCTGCTTGCCTGGCCGCAGCACCGTGCCTGCCTGCCTGCCATTCCTGAACCCTCGCAGCAGCCTGCCTGAACACTGCTTGCTTCCCTGCTGTGAAGCATAGCTGCTGATTGCGCCCTCTGCCTTAGCGAGCAGCGGGGAGCAGCATGCCAGCGACGACAGCTTGCCCAACGACCCGCCCGTTCTGCTTACTCAGCACTCACAGGTGCCTCCCCCCCCCCCCCCCCCCCGGCATAGCCCGTCCACTCCAACCGAAAGATACTTGCATAATCGCAGGATCCAACCGAAAGATGCTTGCATAATCGCAGGATCCAAGTTGCTATGGCTGCTGCAGGAGCTGGTGACGCAGCTGCAGTCGCTCTTGAACCTCGTGCAAAGCCAGTCGGTCCTCCCCCCACCCTCCGCGGCACTGCTGGCAGCTGTGCTGCTCACGCCGCGTTTTAAGCTGATGCGCCGTATTTTTTTGTAGTGCTCTGGGCTGGTCTTCCATGATCTGATTCTGGCTGCGGTCAGAGCCCCCCATCCCGCGACCCCCCCCCCCCCCCCTTTTCGATGCCTGCCACCTGCGGCACAAGGAGGATTCAACAACTCAGCAGGCAGAGATCGGCAAGGAAGAGGGAAGGAGATGACTGACAGAGTGAGCACAAGGCACAAGACACGGCGCACACATAGTGGCAGCTAAGCACATAAAATTGGATACATGTAACGCACTTGTGTACAAGACGTATATACACATAATTTAACATACACATACATACATACAGACATACATACATACATACATACATACATACAAGCTCGGGCAGGGGTTTGGCTGGGGTTGGTTACAGGTGCGTGCTCGCATCGTGCGTAAGGAAGAACGGCTCTGGGTCCGTCCACACACACGCATCAACACAGACTGGCGTGCCCACACAGACACAAAAACACAGACAAAGTGATACACATACAATGCGCACGGACAAGGGTGCAAACAGAATGAAACAATACAAACAAACAACGTGCATGCAAGTATACACATCGTGCATGCATTTTGCATGCATAGTACGTATGCACTTCTCGTTGATGACGCTCCACGACACATTTATCCGACCGAGAACAAACCAAGGATGCCTCTTGTTATCATACTTCTTTGTATACATCTTTCCTCAATTTCCTTGACATCATGGTTTTGATTGTTTGTCTTTCCGTTTCCTCTTTGATTTATTTTCTTTTTATGCATCTTACTATGCTTTCCGTGTCCATTTGCTTGCTTTTCCTTTTTTCCACGCCTCTTTATTTTTTGTTGGTTTTTTTTTTCTTGGTCTTTCCTGCCGTCTCTTCATGCTAGTTCTCTTGATGTTGCAGAAACTATTCTGTTCTCTCGACCTTGACCAGGTCATTCCGCTCTCTGCCTGGACACATGCCTGCACATCCCAGCTTTGCTTGTGTTATACAGTTAGCTTTACCCAGATATTGCAGAATGTGCACGCACGCGCCATCACGTACCGCCGCTGCTGTTTTCGTTTGGGCTGTCATGCACATCAACAATATGCTGAGTGTGCTGCTTCCTACGCCACTCGGATGGTTCGTGGGTTTTTCTCCTTTACGCGTATGGAAGCTTGATGGGGGAGAGATTCGATGCGGCATGGTGTGTTTGTGTGGATGGAAGGGGGAAGTTTGGGGAGGGGGCACAGAGAGAGAGAGAGAGAGAGAGAGAGAGAGAGAGAGAGAGAGAGAGAGAGAGAGAGAGAGAGAGAGAGAGAGAGAGAGAGAGAGATGAACAGGACACGATCTGGGATGTGGTCCTCACAGGATGGATTTGTGTCCACCGCGGAGCTCACACAAGCACTGCAAGTTCCCCCTGAGCAGGCCAAAGACATGATTGCAGAGGCAATATCTGCAACCACAAGCACAGCCAATACCTCTGCTTACAAACCTTCAGACCGCAACATAAGACCATACAGTGCACCATATATTGAGTACACACTCACAAACACACACACACACGCAGACACACACTTATGCACACACACACACACACACACGCATAGAAACATATACTCTTTCTCTTTCTTCTGGCCGTGGTGCTGCAGGTCGACAAGAACGGGGATGGGCAAGTCGATTACTCTGAGTTTTTGTCCATGTGGACGCAACGCAAGGCAGAGGTAGTACTCGCAGGCCGTGCTCCAAGCGCATGATCCAGCTTTGCCCTCTTTAGCTTCACCCTCTTCTTGGCAATTTCAACAGATTATCGTGGGTGCAGTGTTATGTCTGCTTTATGTATCTGCAGGACTTGTTCGCATTGGCCAATCCGTTCACAGAACAGCCTGCCCACCCCGCCTCCGTCCTCATGTCCAGGTCCTCCCCGAACCGTTGCACGCTCAACCTGCGTCTCGCCGAGTATATTGAGCTCACCTCCCTTCCCTCCCTCTTTGCCACAGCGTTTTGTCTGCGCCCTTCCGGCGGAGAATCAAACTCACAGGTGGAGACAAGGGTGCTCAGATGTCTTGAACACCATACGCTCAGACCGCCTACTGCACTGTGTGCAGTGATGCGATGTGTACATCCCCGCCCCGCGACATGCCTCAGAAGAGCTCGGTGTACATCATAGACATACTAGACTACCTGAGGCTCCACGGATTCAGCGAATGAGTAGGCTGGTGACAGGACATTGCCATGTCGAGCTTGGAGCCGAGGAGGAAGTTTCCTGATTTGCATATGTCTACACATGGCGTTTCCCTCTACATTAAGACTGAGTACCTGACTATATTATTATGTTACATATCATTTGCAGTACCGTAAATCTATTTTCTTAAAGTTATTTTCCGCAATTTTCATCGTGTTCATCGTCCAGCTCGTCGGTTGAAAATTCTCTTTCTTCTCTCTGCTTTTTCCCGTTCTGCCTGCGTTTCTTATTACTATCACAGCAGCTTTTCCCTTCCCGTCGGAGGCTCTCACATAATGCGTCACTGCATAAGTATGCACCATCGGGCCGGCGAGCTAGCCTCCGAGGCTGAACTGTCGGATCTTAAATCAAAGTTCAACAGTGCCGCTCATACAAACTCCAGTTTGAATACCAACCATAATTCATGTTCCTGGTAATGGTTTCTTTTCAGCTCAACGAAAAGCAAGCGTTCTTCAATTATATATTAATATTAATTAACCCTCAACCTGGAACTTATATTGCATTCTTAAAAGTGTTTGCGGACGGTAAAGAAACCTAAAATATGCTCGTACTTGCCCTTGCACTGAGCCAGAAATTTCCCACGAAACCCACCGAAGGAGGACGTTGTTGGAGAGGTTGTTTGAGTCTTATAATACCCTCCACATCCGTTCAAGGACCATCTCAAAAGATATATTGTAACCCCGGTGACAAACGACTTCGTCGAATCCTGTTAGACCTATCAACATCTATCAATATAATTAATCGATTAGTCGGCTCAGTATGGTCCGGCATATGTAATGTCTGTTATTAGAGCAATTACTTATTATGTCCTGCCTAGTATGTATGTATTCGGGCAGTTCCCTTGGCGCCCTTTTTTCAATAAAGTTTCTACTGTAGGCCAGGTGACAGCTAGTATACGGCAGATTATTATTAAGTTAGTCTCACAGGTTATAGAGCCTTGTAGCCAATGGACAACTTGAAAACCTCCGTGATTGCGACCACTGGCAGTCTTAAACCTGCACTCGAGGCGTCCCCCTCCTACCGGCTTGCGATTTCGTTGATTAGGTAATTACCCTGTCACTCCGGCACGGATCTAATACCTTTACACTCCGGTTTACTGAGGGACTCCGTTAGAAGCCATGATACCAATCGACACTTTTAATCCGCAAGTAGTATAGCAGAACTGACAAACTCAAAGGTAATAGCGAAACTGAAATAAAGTCCTCACGCCGCTGAGGCTGTAATTATTCAAGTTACACAATTGTTATTGTCCAATCCTGAATGCCAATCATAGACCATTACGCCGAGTCACCGGGCCGTTATCATTATTGACTAGAACTATACGGTCATTCGACTATACGAATAAACTACTTACCAGTCACAAAGTAATAACTAATAGTAAACGTAGTTATCCTACCAACGCTCCCCCTTAGTTCTATGTCGATATGCAAATTACCAATCAATACATCTACGATTAATAAGTATAGCAATGCGATAATGGCCGCCATTCCAATTAGTACTGAAAGATGATGATGTTTGGTCACAAAACTGAGAAATTGCCATCCTTGTCCAGTCCAACGTTGCCGCTTCTTTGTCAAGTTGACATCTCGACCTTGTCGATTAAAGCTTCAGCATAGGTCCTCCAAGTTGATCAAACTCGTACGTTACTGAATTACATTATTGATTAAAGCTTCAGCATGCCCGGATGATTCCGCCGAAGATGAAAACTACTCGCTGCGAAGACCGCTCTGACGGCTGATGTCCATGCTCCGCTCTTGCCGCGATATGCGATCGATGGTGGTGAGTTCACACGCCTGCTTTCGCGCTCGACTTCTACTTCGATGGGAACATCGCCTCGAGATGCCGCTCAACTACCTGCTCAAGACACTTCCTCCACACTTCAAAGAGAGAAAACTCACAAGAGAGCAACACAAGTTGACTTTGCGTAAATTTGCGTATTTAGCGTGAGTTTGCAGACTCGAGATATAAAATCATCGATCAAGTTTTACCATAAACTTACTAACGAGATACTCAAATTGATCCTTAGGAACATGTTTGGTTAGTACGTCTGCAATTTGTTTCTTAGTTCCTACCTTACAAATTTAATCTCATTCTCTCTCTGTGCGTGATGAATGAAATGAAGTTCTAGTGGTAAGTGTTTAGTGCGTGGTCTTGACATTCCCCTTTCTGCTGCTAAGATGGTCTGTGCATTATCTTCATAAAGCTCTATCGGTCCTTTCCGTGCTATATCTAATTCTTCCGTGATATGTCGTATAGCCAATCCTTCCCGTATACACTCTGCTGCTGCGAAAATTTCAGCGTCATTAGAACTAAGTGCAATCCTAGTCTGTCGCTTTGACAACCAAGCTACCGGGTCTCCTCCCCAAAGCACTACATATCCTGTACGTGACTTTCCGGCTTTCTTACAGACCTTATGTGCTGCATCGGGCCACAGAGTAATTCGCGGGTATGTCCTTCCTTCTTGAGATGATCTAGGCCCGTGAAATGCAATACCGCGATACGAACTTTTCAAATACCTGAAGATCCTACCTATCAGAGCATAAGCAAGTCCTGGATTTACTGTTTCATCCCTCTCCCCCGACCCTCGCAACCAGCGTGAAACCAACACTGTAGCTAAGAATACCATGCCCGTCCAAAGGCCCAAAACAAACAGCTCGAGAAGTTCCGTCATGCTCTACTAGTGACACTGTAGCAAAGGGCTAATACATGGACCAAGTTCCGCCATGCAGCAAAGTTGCTGCCGTCATGCGCCACCATGCGCACAGTTCAACACAGGTCCCCATAAGTCCTAAGATGGGGTAACAAAGAAAGTAAAATAACACCGGTACCATCATCCTTTCTCCCCAAATAAGGTGGAAGAAGCCAGAGAGGATAATAGAGAAACCAATCCAATTAAGGACCAAACTGAAACCACTTCCAAGGTCTACTAGCTTCAAGATGATGGAAAAGCGTTGCTGCACAGAAAGAACAGGTATACTCGTGACGCTCCCGTAAGGGAGACCAAGGGGGGAAAAGTTCAAGAAAGGATGCCACGCTACTAAAGCCAGCTCCACAAGGAGTAGTAAGCACACCCTCCCACCCCCAACGCCACAGACCAACAGCAACATAACCAACAATAGTCAAGGACATGTCCAGATAACAGAGAACGACGCCACCTCTCAAACTCACACAAGGAGGAAGTGGAGAGAAAGAGAGTTAGATTGTCCACTAGACCGAATAAGGGAATGTCCCAGCACCCGCCAGGGCACCCAACAAACTTCCCAAAGCCGACATGAGTCCAACGTTCCACACCAAGCCGAAGAAAGGGAGAAAGGTCCAAAAGCCTGCAGAAAGAGAAAGCACAGGCAGACCGAACATTAAAGAACGTGCCAGTAACTAAATAAATGTCATAGCAAAGAGCTCGCAGAGCATAAACAAATGAAGTAAAGTCAGTTATCATCCACCCAGATGCTAGGTATGGGCATGTGTGTGCCATGTTCTCACCGAACACTCCCCCCACCTCAGCAAAAGCTTGAGACTGAATGCACACAGAGTGGGAAGCAAAAGGAACAATTTACTGACACCACACAGACACGCCAGCACACGTACAGGACAAGTGAGGCCAACATAGCTCCATAAGCACAGCTCAATACATGAAAATGTCTCGTAAAACACGGTGACATTTGTGTATGTCTTCAGCCATGATAGACTGTTCTGCCTAGTATGTCTATCTCAACCTGTGCTCTCAGTTAACATCTCACCTTGCCATAGAGTGGGCTCTGGGCTACTCAATGTGCCTCTGGCCTCTCGAATAAAATCTGAATGCCCCTTGGCTCTTTACACACATAAAATACTAACACACCACATACCTATAATGTGTGTTCTGTTGGACCTCAAAGGTCTCTTGTCGTCCCTTGACTCTTGCATCAACACTAAACTGAACAAAATGAATAATTAGTTGCCACCGAAAAGAGCAACACCACCAGCATGCAAACATACCCAAAAGAAACATGTTGTGTGTCCAACGGTGCATGCAATGAAAACAATGTGAGTGGGTAAAAGATGAATGTACGTGAAGAGCAAAAACAGCTGTAAGCAACGCCAGCCGGCCCTTCCACGACCCGAAGCTGTCCAATGATCAAACAGCCCCAGGCCCTCCCACCACACCAAGTCAGCGGGCTTACAAATAGCTCCACTATGCAGGAAAAGGTCTCAAATGTCTGACACAAGCCTTCCTGTCCCACCGGGGTCCCAACACGCAAAGCAGCAAACCGGCTGCCTGCCCCAACCCCAAAACAAAAAACAGTCACCAACGCTCGGGTTCGCCATATCTAGCTCAACAGCCTCAGGTGCCTCCCCTTGTCATTGTCGTCTAAACTTATGCTCTCGTCAGAGCAAACAAACTTGGGGGTAACTAAAGTTAATGAGGGCCCTCCAACACATTACATGTGTGGCAGCCACCCGGCTGATAAACATAATTCCCACACACCCTACTTCGCGATCTTGTAGGCTTGGCCCCCGTTTTCTGGCACTACCCTGTCGGTGTTACACAAACTAAAAGGGGTAGCTAGCCCCTACCCAACCATAGACCTTCAGCCCCCGAGACGGTGCACTCAGTACAGGCTTCTCCAAAGATCTGTGCCCTCTAGTCTAACCACGTACCGTGCCGAGTACTGATTCAACCCTAGAAGGTCTTCAACTAATTGCTACAGCACAGTGCAGGCAATTGTCACGTTCGTGTCTTGTCCTGTTCCTGTTCGTCCAACCAAGTCTCATATGTACCTGACCTACCAAACCAGTCTGCCACTTTTAGAATACATAAAGGTCTTCTAGACACGCATGAACGAACACCACGAGTGACAGAAAAGACGGAAGGACGAAGACGAGGCAACTTGAAGCAGCTCCAACCGAAGACGCAAAGTCCCACCAAAAGCTACACCTTCAGATTCAGCTCGATGCGCAGTGGCCCTTCTGGCAGACGCATGAGCTCTCATCTTCGAGTTTGTAGCCACGTCACACTGCCGACTCGCTCCCATTTTCCTATCCCCTCCTTCCGTTAGGCTCCTCGCAGGGAACGCACTAACAAGGCTCATAACCCGATGAACAATTTGAACTGAGGTCCGGGTAGGGCCTTTGAAACTAGCCTGTTAACCGGAGGCTCCGGGATCCCAGTTGTCTACCACCATTTTACTGAGTCACACTGAGATTAACTAAAAAGGAAACCAACCTCACCAACTTCAATCGGTAATATATGAAGGAAATTTGCCACCAGTACCAGAAAACTGGCATGGTAGTACAGGAACTTATCATAACTAGCATAAGTACTAAGTATTAAGTACTTAGAAGAGTGAAGCTAACGTGACTATACGGTTATGCTGTAGTGGACTAGGATCTAATTAATTTGTCCAATGTACTGTTCATGTGCTGCTAGTGTTTGCTCAATGGTGTGACTACTCAGGAGCCGGAAATAAATGAGGAAACAGATCCGAGAGGAAGCTCAGAGTCTCAACCGACGATATTTACCAATCTACCGGTATTACCTACTGTTCCAGTATAAGAAGGAGAGGGGGATTGTAGCAGCAGATAGGTAAATATGCGACGTTTTCTTATACTTCTATACACAGTGATGTATAGATGAGCTATATCTAGTCAAGATATGGTTATCAATGTAACTTTACTAGGTTGCCAGGGGAGAGGTTCACATTCTGTACTTCAGACACTTGGTCTTTATTGAGACAGAAGGAAACTGAACCCAACACGGGCTCAATCAAATTGAACTAATTGCCCGCCTAAACTTGAATAAAGGAAATACAACTGAGTATAATAGGTAAAGCAATGATCAGTCCTATGAAGGAACTGACTGCCACTAGGCCAGTACCAGAAATATTAATAACTATGTAAAAACATGTAGAGGCCGATATGACTAAATACTATTAATATATTAATAAATTGTCCATTGCTCCCCCTATTTAGGAATAGCGGCCGATATGAGCCAACATGGTAAATGTCATAACGCCAGACAACAGCCAAACAAGTTCATCAATAAAATATTGAAACAACTCAAACAGCAAAACCTTCAACACATCGTTAAGCAATACACACATCAACATCATTATCAATATCGCATACTATGCAATCTACACCATTCGCACGGAAAATGACCAACACGCAATATGAAGATTGTAATGCCCCCAACGATAGCTCGTAAAAAGTCGGTAATACAACCAAACACAGTCCTCAAGAATGAGAATGATGTCTCGTTGTATTAGCTCAGTGAAGCCAAAAAGGAAAACGGCAACAGACCAGGAATAAAATGGCATCAGGTCCAATCCGGACAAATAATACTGAAAAGCAAGCTGGTGCACCTGTCACCAGGAAAAGGTATTTTTTACCGGCTATCCGGGGGGTGATGCCTACAGTACCCCCTCCCGATTTTATGACGGAAATAGCATTTTCGTCATACACATTCTGATTTCTTTCTGCAAATAGTATGCGCTAGGGAGTCATGCCACACAGCGCATCGACCCACGGATAGACGCTAAAAGACGATAAATATATCCTCATACGGCACGTCAAAGCGGATTCTCTAGCCTTTCTTGTAAATTTTGAACTCCTTCCCCTCAATTTCTTTTTTTTTCTTTTTTTTTTTCGGCAGTATGTCAAGAACAAACGTACAATTAATAAAAAAAATACAAGCAACGTGGTGCTGTAGTACGATTCCCCCTTTGATCTCCTTCTTCTTCTTATCATTATCATTATTATTATTATTATTCACAGGGAGATCGTAAGTACATTGTCTTTTTTAATGACATACCCTTGTATAAGGCGGATATCCTATGATATAGTATTAGGGGGCCAGTCCTAATAGCTATATCCGAAGTCGAGGTGTATGTACCCGACCTTGCGATATACCGACACAAGTAGAGATTGACCGTGCTCAGGTACGACAGTATATAATCTATCGTAAAAAATAATTTAATGAAAGTTTCAGAGAACATTTCATTTTCGAGAACATCATCCCAGGACTTGGAAAGGGTCATACCCGGGAACACCATCGCTCAATACACTAGCGATCCCCGTATACGGTGTAGTATCATCGTCGATCGACCTTTCGCACTCGTATGTTGCGATCGAATGCCAAGTTATATCACTGAGTCTTTTTAATATTCATATTGATAACTGATGATGCATGATCAAATCATGATACGCCGTGGGCAATCAATCAGTTTATTTGAGACGCATAAAGAAAAATAGTTTCTTTGTCACTGCCTTCGTCGTCTGGCGCGGATTTCTTTGCCTGGTGGAGGACCACCAACAAAAGTCAGATCGAACTTTGACTGTTCGAGAATGTCCCAGATCTTATTAGGGATTCCGCCCAACGATAATTCAAAAGCGACATCAAGCACTCCTCTTGGCAGTGTCTGAATGGTCCACGCAGTGTTATCCTTGTCTCTGGGAGTAATTGTATCATCTCATGTCTCGAGACTTTTTGCGTCTTTATATACTGGCAGATAATGTCTTGCCTTTGGAACCTCAACCGGGCCCATACTTCTCCAGAACTGGAGTATCGGTTGTACTATCTTTGCGGCTGATGATATTTTGAGTGTCCGTGTGACACGCATCTGTCGTGGGACCGCCACGACCCGCATCAAGTATAAGTCTGAGAGAGTGTCATCAGCTACATGTTGTTCCGCTGGTCTCATCAGCGACATGTTGTTCCGCTGGTCTCATCAGATAAAAAACATTTTTCACCCATGCGATGGTTGCTATCGCATCGCCTTCCTTCCATCGCTCATGGACAATCTCAACGTTGCCCGCGTTTGGGTCAGTGTCCGTCCCCTCCTCCTCCTGGTGGACGTCCTTTGATCTCATCGACCTCATCGCCTTCCTCGGTTGGTCGTTGATAAGATCATTCCGCGCTCTCCTTAGCTGCGCCTCTGTGATCTTCTCCTTCTTTCCGCTATGCTCTCGCGGAGACTTGGACTGAGTCCCCACCGCGCTTATGCGGTCAGTCTTCTCCTTGCTGTCCACCTCACTCTCCTCCTTCTCAGCTATCGGTGCCCGATAAGCATCGTCTTGGTCTATGCCAGCCTCCTTGTGGATGGGCGGCACCTCTTTGAAATCATCCTTCATCCGTTTTAACGCCTCCTCAACGGATTCATCTTCCAGTAAGAAGGGATCATACTTAATCAGCTTTCTTACATTCACAATTTGCACCTTCCCTCTACCCCTGATCTTGTAATTCAGAGGTCCCGTCTGTTCCATAATCTGATAAGGTCCTTTCCAGTGAGTGAACAGCTTAGAGCTGACTCCCTTCGGGACTTGAGGATGGTACAATAGTACAATATCCCCGACCTGGAACTTGATCTGATCCAAGTGCGCTTGTCGCACCCCTTCAGCATCAGTCTTTCGGCGCTCCGCCTCTCTATGCGCCCTGACTATTTGTTCCGCCTCCATCTTCACTCTAAGTCTCATCCCAAACAACTCATCCGCATCCGCCCAAGTGTCTTTTGGGTGAAGGAGCGAAGTCGGGATATCAGGCTCACGCCCATATACTAACTGATATGGCGAGATTGAGCTCTTCGAGCCTCCTAACGCCGTAGAGGGTAGACAGTTCATTGCAAACGCAAATGATGGTGCTGCCTCGACCCATGCTCTTTGATTCTCCTTCTTCGTGCAATATATCTTTAGCGAGGCTTTGAGGGGTCTGTGTACCCGCTCGATTTTCCCATTTGCTCGCGGGTTATAGGCAGTAACATATTGCCATTTCATCCCGTAATACTTAGATAGTTTGTCGATGACCTCGTTATTAAAGTCCGAGCCTCGATCAGAACATATCTTTCTTGGTACTCCGATCTGTGAGATGATCCTATCGATCAGCGCCTCGGCCGTCGTCTTGCCGGTAACGTCTTTGACAGGGATGATCCACACATAGTTGGTGGCTCTGTCAATAGCCGTAAGGAGGTATTTGTAACCATCCTTCGATTCTGGGAAAGGTCCCACATGATCAATGTGTATAAACTCAAACATCCCCGCATGAAGAGGAAATTCGCCAATCAGGCCGAAATTTGCCTTCAGTGGTGTTTTGTTTATCTTGCACGGGATGCATGCATCCACCGCCTGATCTATCTCCTCCTTCATCTTCTTCCACCAGAATCGCCTCGCTACGAACATATGAGTTCGTTGTCGACCCGGATGCGCCAAAAGTGGGCAATTGTGGGCTGCGACAAATATAAATCGTCTCAGACTCTCCGGTACCCAAAGGGTCCATTTGTCCGGCTGTGACGCATAGCGACCGTGAAGGCCCTTGTACCACAGTAGACCATCTCTCCATCCCATCTCCTTCATCTGATCTTTGATCGCTTTCGTCATCCGTAGCTCATGCGGGTTCTGATATAACTGTATCAGTTCTTTAAACTCCGGATCTTGAGCCTGTTGTTGCCTCCATGCGGTAGGCGAGGCTATATGGATAGTACCATCTTCTAGCCGTACCCCGATTCTTTCCGGGTCATCGTCTAGGTCACTTCTCCGCTCTTGAGGAGGCTCCGCATAAACTTCCTGCGTCTCCTCTTCCTCTCTTATGTTCGCCTTCGCATTCTCATATACCTCATAGGACCACTCAGCGTCCTCCTGGGTATGTAGCTCACAACATATCCCGTGATCCGGGCCTTGTGGACTGTACCGTAGACCTGTGCGGTCATATCGGACTCCACTCGCCATCTCCATCGCCTCAATGTGGCTGACCTCATACACCTTGTCAGTGGACAAGTCTTCCATCTCCACCGTGGACACCAACGCCGATACTTCTGAGTTAAACTCTAGCCTAGAGAGGCTATCAGCGACCACATTTCGCTTTCCCGGTAGATGGACCATTGTAAAATCGAAACAAGACAAGAACGCTTGCCACCGCGCCAGCCGTCCCGTCTGTTCATGATTCATCAACCATAACAGGTTATGATGATCAGTTCTGACAGTAAATTGAGGTCCTCCCCACAAATACTCTCTGAGCCTCTTGAGGGCCCATACTACCGCCAACGCCTCTCTTTGCCTTGTGCAATAGTTTCTCTCCGCCGCACACAACTTCCTACTAATAAACATGATTGGGCGTAATTTCTTTTCCTCATCCTCTTGTTGTAATACAGCCCCAATCGCAAACTTAGATGCGTCTGTATCGACTACGAATTGTTTCGTAAAGTCGGGCATCGTTAACACCAGTCCTCCGTCTTTCGGGTCTTTGTAAATGAGATCTTTGAGCGCATGAAACGCTTGCAAAGCCTCTTCGTCCCACTTCTCAAAGTCTCCAAAATCTATCATTTTCTCCACTTTAGCCCGTGTTGCACCCCAATCGGGTATAAACTGGCTATAGTATTGCGCCATCGCAAGGAATGAGTGCAATTCAGTGTGGTTCTTCGGTATCGGTCGATTCATAATCTCCTCCCTCTTCTCTTTGGATATCGAGACTCGATTATGGGAGATCTCGTACCCTAAGTATGTCACACTCGTCTTGGCAAGTTGACACTTCTTTAGATTGCACTTCAGGCCAAAAGCTCCGATGCGCCTGAATATATCGGACAAATGATCGATATGCTCCTCCATTGTGTTAGAGTATACGATAATGTCATCGATATAGCAAAATGCATATTCTCCCGCCTTCTGTCCCCGCCTTCTCATAAAGCCACCGTCAGACAAATCATCGTACTGACTGCTCAACATCTTCTGCATCGCCTTCTGGAAAAGTCCTGGGGCTTGCTTGAGGCCCATCGGAAGCACTTTCCATTGATATATTTCCATACCCACCACAAATGCCGTCAGCCATTGTTGGTTTTTTTTTTCTTGGTCTTTCCTGCCGTCTCTTCATGCTAGTTCTCTTGATGTTGCAGAAACTATTCTGTTCTCTCGACCTTGACCAGGTCATTCCGCTCTCTGCCTGGACACATGCCTGCACATCCCAGCTTTGCTTGTGTTATACAGTTAGCTTTACCCAGATATTGCAGAATGTGCACGCACGCGCCATCACGTACCGCCGCTGCTGTTTTCGTTTGGGCTGTCATGCACATCAACAATATGCTGAGTGTGCTGCTTCCTACGCCACTCGGATGGTTCGTGGGTTTTTCTCCTTTACGCGTATGGAAGCTTGATGGGGGAGAGATTCGATGCGGCATGGTGTGTTTGTGTGGATGGAAGGGGGAAGTTTGGGGAGGGGGCACAGAGAGAGAGAGAGAGAGAGAGAGAGAGAGAGAGAGAGAGAGAGAGAGAGAGAGAGATGAACAGGACACGATCTGGGATGTGGTCCTCACAGGATGGATTTGTGTCCACCGCGGAGCTCACACAAGCACTGCAAGTTCCCCCTGAGCAGGCCAAAGACATGATTGCAGAGGCAATATCTGCAACCACAAGCACAGCCAATACCTCTGCTTACAAACCTTCAGACCGCAACATAAGACCATACAGTGCACCATATATTGAGTACACACTCACAAACACACACACACACGCAGACACACACTTATGCACACACACACACACACACGCATAGAAACATATACTCTTTCTCTTTCTTCTGGCCGTGGTGCTGCAGGTCGACAAGAACGGGGATGGGCAAGTCGATTACTCTGAGTTTTTGTCCATGTGGACGCAACGCAAGGCAGAGGTAGTACTCGCAGGCCGTGCTCCAAGCGCATGATCCAGCTTTGCCCTCTTTAGCTTCACCCTCTTCTTGGCAATTTCAACAGATTATCGTGGGTGCAGTGTTATGTCTGCTTTATGTATCTGCAGGACTTGTTCGCATTGGCCAATCCGTTCACAGAACAGCCTGCCCACCCCGCCTCCGTCCTCATGTCCAGGTCCTCCCCGAACCGTTGCACGCTCAACCTGCGTCTCGCCGAGTATATTGAGCTCACCTCCCTTCCCTCCCTCTTTGCCACAGCGTTTTGTCTGCGCCCTTCCGGCGGAGAATCAAACTCACAGGTGGAGACAAGGGTGCTCAGATGTCTTGAACACCATACGCTCAGACCGCCTACTGCACTGTGTGCAGTGATGCGATGTGTACATCCCCGCCCCGCGACATGCCTCAGAAGAGCTCGGTGTACATCATAGACATACTAGACTACCTGAGGCTCCACGGATTCAGCGAATGAGTAGGCTGGTGACAGGACATTGCCATGTCGAGCTTGGAGCCGAGGAGGAAGTTTCCTGATTTGCATATGTCTACACATGGCGTTTCCCTCTACATTAAGACTGAGTACCTGACTACATTATTATGTTACATATCATTTGCAGTACCGTAAATCTATTTTCTTAAAGTCATTTTCCGCAATTTTCATCGTGTTCATCGTCCAGCTCGTCGGTTGAAAATTCTCTTTCTTCTCTCTGCTTTTTCCCGTTCTGCCTGCGTTTCTTATTACTATCACAGCAGCTTTTCCCTTCCCGTCGGAGGCTCTCACATAATGCGTCACTGCATAAGTATGCACCATCGGGCCGGCGAGCTAGCCTCCGAGGCTGAACTGTCGGATCTTAAATCAAAGTTCAACAGTGCCGCTCATACAAACTCCAGTTTGAATACCAACCATAATTCATGTTCCTGGTAATGGTTTCTTTTCAGCTCAACGAAAAGCAAGCGTTCTTCAATTATATATTAATATTAATTAACCCTCAACCTGGAACTTATATTGCATTCTTAAAAGTGTTTGCGGACGGTAAAGAAACCTAAAATATGCTCGTACTTGCCCTTGCACTGAGCCAGAAATTTCCCACGAAACCCACCGAAGGAGGACGTTGTTGGAGAGGTTGTTTGAGTCTTATAATACCCTCCACATCCGTTCAAGGACCATCTCAAAAGATATATTGTAACCCCGGTGACAAACGACTTCGTCGAATCCTGTTAGACCTATCAACATCTATCAATATAATTAATCGATTAGTCGGCTCAGTATGGTCCGGCATATGTAATGTCTGTTATTAGAGCAATTACTTATTATGTCCTGCCTAGTATGTATGTATTCGGGCCGTTCCCTTGGCGCCCTTTTTTCAATAAAGTTTCTACTGTAGGCCAGGTGACAGCTAGTATACGGCAGATTATTATTAAGTTAGTCTCACAGGTTATAGAGCCTTGTAGCCAATGGACAACTTGAAAACCTCCGTGATTGCGACCACTGGCAGTCTTAAACCTGCACTCGAGGCGTCCCCCTCCTACCGGCTTGCGATTTCGTTGATTAGGTAATTACCCTGTCACTCCGGCACGGATCTAATACCTTTACACTCCGGTTTACTGAGGGACTCCGTTAGAAGCCATGATACCAATCGACACTTTTAATCCGCAAGTAGTATAGCAGAACTGACAAACTCAAAGGTAATAGCGAAACTGAAATAAAGTCCTCACGCCGCTGAGGCTGTAATTATTCAAGTTACACAATTGTTATTGTCCAATCCTGAATGCCAATCATAGACCATTACGCCGAGTCACCGGGCCGTTATCATTATTGACTAGAACTATACGGTCATTCGACTATACGAATAAACTACTTACCAGTCACAAAGTAATAACTAATAGTAAACGTAGTTATCCTACCAACGCTCCCCCTTAGTTCTATGTCGATATGCAAATTACCAATCAATACATCTACGATTAATAAGTATAGCAATGCGATAATGGCCGCCATTCCAATTAGTACTGAAAGATGATGATGTTTGGTCACAAAACTGAGAAATTGCCATCCTTGTCCAGTCCAACGTTGCCGCTTCTTTGTCAAGTTGACATCTCGACCTTGTCGATTAAAGCTTCAGCATAGGTCCTCCAAGTTGATCAAACTCGTACGTTACTGAATTACATTATTGATTAAAGCTTCAGCATGCCCGGATGATTCCGCCGAAGATGAAAACTACTCGCTGCGAAGACCGCTCTGACGGCTGATGTCCATGCTCCGCTCTTGCCGCGATATGCGATCGATGGTGGTGAGTTCACACGCCTGCTTTCGCGCTCGACTTCTACTTCGATGGGAACATCGCCTCGAGATGCCGCTCAACTACCTGCTCAAGACACTTCCTCCACACTTCAAAGAGAGAAAACTCACAAGAGAGCAACACAAGTTGACTTTGCGTAAATTTGCGTATTTAGCGTGAGTTTGCAGACTCGAGATATAAAATCATCGATCAAGTTTTACCATAAACTTACTAACGAGATACTCAAATTGATCCTTAGGAACATGTTTGGTTAGTACGTCTGCAATTTGTTTCTTAGTTCCTACCTTACAAATTTAATCTCATTCTCTCTCTGTGCGTGATGAATGAAATGAAGTTCTAGTGGTAAGTGTTTAGTGCGTGGTCTTGACATTCCCCTTTCTGCTGCTAAGATGGTCTGTGCATTATCTTCATAAAGCTCTATCGGTCCTTTCCGTGCTATATCTAATTCTTCCGTGATATGTCGTATAGCCAATCCTTCCCGTATACACTCTGCTGCTGCGAAAATTTCAGCGTCATTAGAACTAAGTGCAATCCTAGTCTGTCGCTTTGACAACCAAGCTACCGGGTCTCCTCCCCAAAGCACTACATATCCTGTACGTGACTTTCCGGCTTTCTTACAGACCTTATGTGCTGCATCGGGCCACAGAGTAATTCGCGGGTATGTCCTTCCTTCTTGAGATGATCTAGGCCCGTGAAATGCAATACCGCGATACGAACTTTTCAAATACCTGAAGATCCTACCTATCAGAGCATAAGCAAGTCCTGGATTTACTGTTTCATCCCTCTCCCCCGACCCTCGCAACCAGCGTGAAACCAACACTGTAGCTAAGAATACCATGCCCGTCCAAAGGCCCAAAACAAACAGCTCGAGAAGTTCCGTCATGCTCTACTAGTGACACTGTAGCAAAGGGCTAATACATGGACCAAGTTCCGCCATGCAGCAAAGTTGCTGCCGTCATGCGCCACCATGCGCACAGTTCAACACAGGTCCCATAAGTCCTAAGATGGGGTAACAAAGAAAGTAAAATAACACCGGTACCATCATCCTTTCTCCCCAAATAAGGTGGAAGAAGCCAGAGAGGATAATAGAGAAACCAATCCAATTAAGGACCAAACTGAAACCACTTCCAAGGTCTACTAGCTTCAAGATGATGGAAAAGCGTTGCTGCACAGAAAGAACAGGTATACTCGTGACGCTCCCGTAAGGGAGACCAAGGGGGGAAAAGTTCAAGAAAGGATGCCACGCTACTAAAGCCAGCTCCACAAGGAGTAGTAAGCACACCCTCCCACCCCCAACGCCACAGACCAACAGCAACATAACCAACAATAGTCAAGGACATGTCCAGATAACAGAGAACGACGCCACCTCTCAAACTCACACAAGGAGGAAGTGGAGAGAAAGAGAGTTAGATTGTCCACTAGACCGAATAAGGGAATGTCCCAGCACCCGCCAGGGCACCCAACAAACTTCCCAAAGCCGACATGAGTCCAACGTTCCACACCAAGCCGAAGAAAGGGAGAAAGGTCCAAAAGCCTGCAGAAAGAGAAAGCACAGGCAGACCGAACATTAAAGAACGTGCCAGTAACTAAATAAATGTCATAGCAAAGAGCTCGCAGAGCATAAACAAATGAAGTAAAGTCAGTTATCATCCACCCAGATGCTAGGTATGGGCATGTGTGTGCCATGTTCTCACCGAACACTCCCCCCACCTCAGCAAAAGCTTGAGACTGAATGCACACAGAGTGGGAAGCAAAAGGAACAATTTACTGACACCACACAGACACGCCAGCACACGTACAGGACAAGTGAGGCCAACATAGCTCCATAAGCACAGCTCAATACATGAAAATGTCTCGTAAAACACGGTGACATTTGTGTATGTCTTCAGCCATGATAGACTGTTCTGCCTAGTATGTCTATCTCAACCTGTGCTCTCAGTTAACATCTCACCTTGCCATAGAGTGGGCTCTGGGCTACTCAATGTGCCTCTGGCCTCTCGAATAAAATCTGAATGCCCCTTGGCTCTTTACACACATAAAATACTAACACACCACATACCTATAATGTGTGTTCTGTTGGACCTCAAAGGTCTCTTGTCGTCCCTTGACTCTTGCATCAACACTAAACTGAACAAAATGAATAATTAGTTGCCACCGAAAAGAGCAACACCACCAGCATGCAAACATACCCAAAAGAAACATGTTGTGTGTCCAACGGTGCATGCAATGAAAACAATGTGAGTGGGTAAAAGATGAATGTACGTGAAGAGCAAAAACAGCTGTAAGCAACGCCAGCCGGCCCTTCCACGACCCGAAGCTGTCCAATGATCAAACAGCCCCAGGCCCTCCCACCACACCAAGTCAGCGGGCTTACAAATAGCTCCACTATGCAGGAAAAGGTCTCAAATGTCTGACACAAGCCTTCCTGTCCCACCGGGGTCCCAACACGCAAAGCAGCAAACCGGCTGCCTGCCCCAACCCCAAAACAAAAAACAGTCACCAACGCTCGGGTTCGCCATATCTAGCTCAACAGCCTCAGGTGCCTCCCCTTGTCATTGTCGTCTAAACTTATGCTCTCGTCAGAGCAAACAAACTTGGGGTAACTAAAGTTAATGAGGGCCCTCCAACACATTACATGTGTGGCAGCCACCCGGCTGATAAACATAATTCCCACACACCCTACTTCGCGATCTTGTAGGCTTGGCCCCCGTTTTCTGGCACTACCCTGTCGGTGTTACACAAACTAAAAGGGGTAGCTAGCCCCTACCCAACCATAGACCTTCAGCCCCCGAGACGGTGCACTCAGTACAGGCTTCTCCAAAGATCTGTGCCTCTAGTCTAACCACGTACCGTGCCGAGTACTGATTCAACCCTAGAAGGTCTTCAACTAATTGCTACAGCACAGTGCAGGCAATTGTCACGTTCGTGTCTTGTCCTGTTCCTGTTCGTCCAACCAAGTCTCATATGTACCTGACCTACCAAACCAGTCTGCCACTTTTAGAATACATAAAGGTCTTCTAGACACGCATGAACGAACACCACGAGTGACAGAAAAGACGGAAGGACGAAGACGAGGCAACTTGAAGCAGCTCCAACCGAAGACGCAAAGTCCCACCAAAAGCTACACCTTCAGATTCAGCTCGATGCGCAGTGGCCCTTCTGGCAGACGCATGAGCTCTCATCTTCGAGTTTGTAGCCACGTCACACTGCCGACTCGCTCCCATTTTCCTATCCCCTCCTTCCGTTAGGCTCCTCGCAGGGAACGCACTAACAAGGCTCATAACCCGATGAACAATTTGAACTGAGGTCCGGGTAGGGCCTTTGAAACTAGCCTGTTAACCGGAGGCTCCGGGATCCCAGTTGTCTACCACCATTTTACTGAGTCACACTGAGATTAACTAAAAAGGAAACCAACCTCACCAACTTCAATCGGTAATATATGAAGGAAATTTGCCACCAGTACCAGAAAACTGGCATGGTAGTACAGGAACTTATCATAACTAGCATAAGTACTAAGTATTAAGTACTTAGAAGAGTGAAGCTAACGTGACTATACGGTTATGCTGTAGTGGACTAGGATCTAATTAATTTGTCCAATGTACTGTTCATGTGCTGCTAGTGTTTGCTCAATGGTGTGACTACTCAGGAGCCGGAAATAAATGAGGAAACAGATCCGAGAGGAAGCTCAGAGTCTCAACCGACGATATTTACCAATCTACCGGTATTACCTACTGTTCCAGTATAAGAAGGAGAGGGGATTGTAGCAGCAGATAGGTAAATATGCGACGTTTTCTTATACTTCTATACACAGTGATGTATAGATGAGCTATATCTAGTCAAGATATGGTTATCAATGTAACTTTACTAGGTTGCCAGGGGAGAGGTTCACATTCTGTACTTCAGACACTTGGTCTTTATTGAGACAGAAGGAAACTGAACCCAACACGGGCTCAATCAAATTGAACTAATTGCCCGCCTAAACTTGAATAAAGGAAATACAACTGAGTATAATAGGTAAAGCAATGATCAGTCCTATGAAGGAACTGACTGCCACTAGGCCAGTACCAGAAATATTAATAACTATGTAAAAACATGTAGAGGCCGATATGACTAAATACTATTAATATATTAATAAATTGTCCATTGCTCCCCCTATTTAGGAATAGCGGCCGATATGAGCCAACATGGTAAATGTCATAACGCCAGACAACAGCCAAACAAGTTCATCAATAAAATATTGAAACAACTCAAACAGCAAAACCTTCAACACATCGTTAAGCAATACACACATCAACATCATTATCAATATCGCATACTATGCAATCTACACCATTCGCACGGAAAATGACCAACACGCAATATGAAGATTGTAATGCCCCCAACGATAGCTCGTAAAAAGTCGGTAATACAACCAAACACAGTCCTCAAGAATGAGAATGATGTCTCGTTGTATTAGCTCAGTGAAGCCAAAAAGGAAAACGGCAACAGACCAGGAATAAAATGGCATCAGGTCCAATCCGGACAAATAATACTGAAAAGCAAGCTGGTGCACCTGTCACCAGGAAAAGGTATTTTTTACCGGCTATCCGGGGGTGATGCCTACAGTACCCCCTCCCGATTTTATGACGGAAATAGCATTTTCGTCATACACCTTCTGATTTCTTTCTGCAAATAGTATGCGCTATGGAGTCATGCCACACAGCGCATCGACCCACGGATAGACGCTAAAAGACGATAAATATATCCTCATACGGCACGTCAAAGCGGATTCTCTAGCCTTTCTTGTAAATTTTGAACTCCTTCCCTCAATTTCTTTTTTTTTCTTTTTTTTTTTCGGCAGTATGTCAAGAACAAACGTACAATTAATAAAAAAAATACAAGCAACGTGGTGCTGTAGTACGATTCCCCCTTTGATCTCCTTCTTCTTCTTATCATTATCATTATTATTATTATTATTCACAGGGAGATCGTAAGTACATTGTCTTTTTTAATGACATACCCTTGTATAAGGCGGATATCCTATGATATAGTATTAGGGGGCCAGTCCTAATAGCTATATCCGAAGTCGAGGTGTATGTACCCGACCCTGCGATATACCGACACAAGTAGAGATTGACCGTGCTCAGGTACGACAGTATATAATCTATCGTAAAAAATAATTTAATGAAAGTTTCAGAGAACATTTCATTTTCGAGAACATCATCCCAGGACTTGGAAAGGGTCATACCCGGGAACACCATCGCTCAATACACTAGCGATCCCCGTATACGGTGTAGTATCATCGTCGATCGACCTTTCGCACTCGTATGTTGCGATCGAATGCCAAGTTATATCACTGAGTCTTTTTAATATTCATATTGATAACTGATGATGCATGATCAAATCATGATACGCCGTGGGCAATCAATCAGTTTATTTGAGACGCATAAAGAAAAATAGTTTCTTTGTCACTGCCTTCGTCGTCTGGCGCGGATTTCTTTGCCTGGTGGAGGACCACCAACAAAAGTCAGATCGAACTTTGACTGTTCGAGAATGTCCCAGATCTTATTAGGGATTCCGCCCAACGATAATTCAAAAGGGACATCAAGCACTCCTCTTGGCAGTGTCTGAATGGTCCACGCAGTGTAATCCTTGTCTCTGGGAGTAATTGTATCATCCCATGTCTCGAGACTTTTTGCGTCTTTATATACTGGCAGATAATGTCTTGCCTTTGGAACCTCAACCGGTCCATACTTCTCCAGAACTGGAGTATCGGTTGTACTATCTTTGCGGCTGATGATATTTTGAGTGTCCGTGTGACACGCATCTGTCGTGGGACCGCCACGACCCGCATCAAGTATAAGTCTGAGAGAGTGTCATCAGCGACATGTTGTTCCGCTGGTCTCATCAGATAGAAAACATTTTTCACCCATGCGATGGTTGCTATCGCATCGCCTTCCTTCCATCGCTCATGGACAATCTCAACGTTGCCCGCGTTTGGGTCAGTGTCCGTCCCCTCCTCCTCCTGGTGGACGTCCTTTGATCTCATCGACCTCATCGCCTTCCTCGGTTGGTCGTTGATAAGATCATTCCGCGCTCTCCTTAGCTGCGCCTCTGTGATCTTCTCCTTCTTTCCGCTATGCTCTCGCGGAGACTTGGACTGAGTCCCCACCGCGCTTATGCGGTCAGTCTTCTCCTTGCTGTCCACCTCACTCTCCTCCTTCTCAGCTATCGGTGCCCGATAAGCATCGTCTTGGTCTATGCCAGCCTCCTTGTGGATGGGCGGCACCTCTTTGAAATCATCCTTCATCCGTTTTAACGCCTCCTCAACGGATTCATCTTCCAGTAAGAAGGGATCATACTTAATCAGCTTCTTACATTCACAATTTGCACCTTCCCTCTACCCCTGATCTTGTAATTCAGAGGTCCCGTCTGTTCCATAATCTGATAAGGTCCTTTCCAGTGAGTGAACAGCTTAGAGCTGACTCCCTTCGGGACTTGAGGATGGTACAATAGTACAATATCCCCGACCTGGAACTTGATCTGATCCAAGTGCGCTTGTCGCACCCCTTCAGCATCAGTCTTTCGGCGCTCCGCCTCTCTATGCGCCCTGACTATTTGTTCCGCCTCCATCTTCACTCTAAGTCTCATCCCAAACAACTCATCCGCATCCGCCCAAGTGTCTTTTGGGTGAAGGAGCGAAGTCGGATATCAGGCTCACGCCCATATACTAACTGATATGGCGAGATTGAGCTCTTCGAGCCTCCTAACGCCGTAGAGGGTAGACAGTTCATTGCAAACGCAAATGATGGTGCTGCCTCGACCCATGCTCTTTGATTCTCCTTCTTCGTGCAATATATCTTTAGCGAGGCTTTGAGGGGTCTGTGTACCCGCTCGATTTTCCCATTTGCTCGCGGGTTATAGGCAGTAACATATTGCCATTTCATCCCGTAATACTTAGATAGTTTGTCGATGACCTCGTTATTAAAGTCCGAGCCTCGATCAGAACATATCTTTCTTGGTACTCCGATCTGTGAGATGATCCTATCGATCAGCGCCTCGGCCGTCGTCTTGCCGGTAACGTCTTTGACAGGGATGATCCACACATAGTTGGTGGCTCTGTCAATAGCCGTAAGGAGGTATTTGTAACCATCCTTCGATTCTGGGAAAGGTCCCACATGATCAATGTGTATAAACTCAAACATCCCCGCATGAAGAGGAAATTCGCCAATCAGGCCGAAATTTGCCTTCAGTGGTGTTTTGTTTATCTTGCACGGGATGCATGCATCCACCGCCTGATCTATCTCCTCCTTCATCTTCTTCCACCAGAATCGCCTCGCTACGAACATATGAGTTCGTTGTCGACCCGGATGCGCCAAAAGTGGGCAATTGTGGGCTGCGACAAATATAAATCGTCTCAGACTCTCCGGTACCCAAAGGGTCCATTTGTCCGGCTGTGACGCATAGCGACCGTGAAGGCCCTTGTACCACAGTAGACCATCTCTCCATCCCATCTCCTTCATCTGATCTTTGATCGCTTTCGTCATCCGTAGCTCATGCGGGTTCTGATATAACTGTATCAGTTCTTTAAACTCCGGATCTTGAGCCTGTTGTTGCCTCCATGCGGTAGGCGAGGCTATATGGATAGTACCATCTTCTAGCCGTACCCCGATTCTTTCCGGGTCATCGTCTAGGTCACTTCTCCGCTCTTGAGGAGGCTCCGCATAAACTTCCTGCGTCTCCTCTTCCTCTCTTATGTTCGCCTTCGCATTCTCATATACCTCATAGGACCACTCAGCGTCCTCCTGGGTATGTAGCTCACAACATATCCCGTGATCCGGGCCTTGTGGACTGTACCGTAGACCTGTGCGGTCATATCGGACTCCACTCGCCATCTCCATCGCCTCAATGTGGCTGACCTCATACACCTTGTCAGTGGACAAGTCTTCCATCTCCACCGTGGACACCAACGCCGATACTTCTGAGTTAAACTCTAGCCTAGAGAGGCTATCAGCGACCACATTTCGCTTTCCCGGTAGATGGACCATTGTAAAATCGAAACAAGACAAGAACGCTTGCCACCGCGCCAGCCGTCCCGTCTGTTCATGATTCATCAACCATAACAGGTTATGATGATCAGTTCTGACAGTAAATTGAGGTCCTCCCCACAAATACTCTCTGAGCCTCTTGAGGGCCCATACTACCGCCAACGCCTCTCTTTGCCTTGTGCAATAGTTTCTCTCCGCCGCACACAACTTCCTACTAATAAACATGATTGGGCGTAATTTCTTTTCCTCATCCTCTTGTTGTAATACAGCCCCAATCGCAAACTTAGATGCGTCTGTATCGACTACGAATTGTTTCGTAAAGTCGGGCATCGTTAACACCAGTCCTCCGTCTTTCGGGTCTTTGTAAATGAGATCTTTGAGCGCATGAAACGCTTGCAAAGCCTCTTCGTCCCACTTCTCAAAGTCTCCAAAATCTATCATTTTCTCCACTTTAGCCCGTGTTGCACCCCAATCGGGTATAAACTGGCTATAGTATTGCGCCATCGCAAGGAATGAGTGCAATTCAGTGTGGTTCTTCGGTATCGGTCGATTCATAATCTCCTCCCTCTTCTCTTTGGATATCGAGACTCGATTATGGGAGATCTCGTACCCTAAGTATGTCACACTCGTCTTGGCAAGTTGACACTTCTTTAGATTGCACTTCAGGCCAAAAGCTCCGATGCGCCTGAATATATCGGACAAATGATCGATATGCTCCTCCATTGTGTTAGAGTATACGATAATGTCATCGATATAGCAAAATGCATATTCTCCCGCCTTCTGTCCCCGCCTTCTCATAAAGCCACCGTCAGACAAATCATCGTACTGACTGCTCAACATCTTCTGCATCGCCTTCTGGAAAAGTCCTGGGGCTTGCTTGAGGCCCATCGGAAGCACTTTCCATTGATATATTTCCATACCCACCACAAATGCCGTCAGCCATTGTTGGTTTTTTTTTTCTTGGTCTTTCCTGCCGTCTCTTCATGCTAGTTCTCTTGATGTTGCAGAAACTATTCTGTTCTCTCGACCTTGACCAGGTCATTCCGCTCTCTGCCTGGACACATGCCTGCACATCCCAGCTTTGCTTGTGTTATACAGTTAGCTTTACCCAGATATTGCAGAATGTGCACGCACGCGCCATCACGTACCGCCGCTGCTGTTTTCGTTTGGGCTGTCATGCACATCAACAATATGCTGAGTGTGCTGCTTCCTACGCCACTCGGATGGTTCGTGGGTTTTTCTCCTTTACGCGTATGGAAGCTTGATGGGGGAGAGATTCGATGCGGCATGGTGTGTTTGTGTGGATGGAAGGGGGAAGTTTGGGGAGGGGGCACAGAGAGAGAGAGAGAGAGAGAGAGAGAGAGAGAGAGAGAGAGAGAGAGAGAGAGAGATGAACAGGACACGATCTGGGATGTGGTCCTCACAGGATGGATTTGTGTCCACCGCGGAGCTCACACAAGCACTGCAAGTTCCCCCTGAGCAGGCCAAAGACATGATTGCAGAGGCAATATCTGCAACCACAAGCACAGCCAATACCTCTGCTTACAAACCTTCAGACCGCAACATAAGACCATACAGTGCACCATATATTGAGTACACACTCACAAACACACACACACACGCAGACACACACTTATGCACACACACACACACACACGCATAGAAACATATACTCTTTCTCTTTCTTCTGGCCGTGGTGCTGCAGGTCGACAAGAACGGGGATGGGCAAGTCGATTACTCTGAGTTTTTGTCCATGTGGACGCAACGCAAGGCAGAGGTAGTACTCGCAGGCCGTGCTCCAAGCGCATGATCCAGCTTTGCCCTCTTTAGCTTCACCCTCTTCTTGGCAATTTCAACAGATTATCGTGGGTGCAGTGTTATGTCTGCTTTATGTATCTGCAGGACTTGTTCGCATTGGCCAATCCGTTCACAGAACAGCCTGCCCACCCCGCCTCCGTCCTCATGTCCAGGTCCTCCCCGAACCGTTGCACGCTCAACCTGCGTCTCGCCGAGTATATTGAGCTCACCTCCCTTCCCTCCCTCTTTGCCACAGCGTTTTGTCTGCGCCCTTCCGGCGGAGAATCAAACTCACAGGTGGAGACAAGGGTGCTCAGATGTCTTGAACACCATACGCTCAGACCGCCTACTGCACTGTGTGCAGTGATGCGATGTGTACATCCCCGCCCCGCGACATGCCTCAGAAGAGCTCGGTGTACATCATAGACATACTAGACTACCTGAGGCTCCACGGATTCAGCGAATGAGTAGGCTGGTGACAGGACATTGCCATGTCGAGCTTGGAGCCGAGGAGGAAGTTTCCTGATTTGCATATGTCTACACATGGCGTTTCCCTCTACATTAAGACTGAGTACCTGACTACATTATTATGTTACATATCATTTGCAGTACCGTAAATCTATTTTCTTAAAGTCATTTTCCGCAATTTTCATCGTGTTCATCGTCCAGCTCGTCGGTTGAAAATTCTCTTTCTTCTCTCTGCTTTTTCCCGTTCTGCCTGCGTTTCTTATTACTATCACAGCAGCTTTTCCCTTCCCGTCGGAGGCTCTCACATAATGCGTCACTGCATAAGTATGCACCATCGGGCCGGCGAGCTAGCCTCCGAGGCTGAACTGTCGGATCTTAAATCAAAGTTCAACAGTGCCGCTCATACAAACTCCAGTTTGAATACCAACCATAATTCATGTTCCTGGTAATGGTTTCTTTTCAGCTCAACGAAAAGCAAGCGTTCTTCAATTATATATTAATATTAATTAACCCTCAACCTGGAACTTATATTGCATTCTTAAAAGTGTTTGCGGACGGTAAAGAAACCTAAAATATGCTCGTACTTGCCCTTGCACTGAGCCAGAAATTTCCCACGAAACCCACCGAAGGAGGACGTTGTTGGAGAGGTTGTTTGAGTCTTATAATACCCTCCACATCCGTTCAAGGACCATCTCAAAAGATATATTGTAACCCCGGTGACAAACGACTTCGTCGAATCCTGTTAGACCTATCAACATCTATCAATATAATTAATCGATTAGTCGGCTCAGTATGGTCCGGCATATGTAATGTCTGTTATTAGAGCAATTACTTATTATGTCCTGCCTAGTATGTATGTATTCGGGCCGTTCCCTTGGCGCCCTTTTTTCAATAAAGTTTCTACTGTAGGCCAGGTGACAGCTAGTATACGGCAGATTATTATTAAGTTAGTCTCACAGGTTATAGAGCCTTGTAGCCAATGGACAACTTGAAAACCTCCGTGATTGCGACCACTGGCAGTCTTAAACCTGCACTCGAGGCGTCCCCCTCCTACCGGCTTGCGATTTCGTTGATTAGGTAATTACCCTGTCACTCCGGCACGGATCTAATACCTTTACACTCCGGTTTACTGAGGGACTCCGTTAGAAGCCATGATACCAATCGACACTTTTAATCCGCAAGTAGTATAGCAGAACTGACAAACTCAAAGGTAATAGCGAAACTGAAATAAAGTCCTCACGCCGCTGAGGCTGTAATTATTCAAGTTACACAATTGTTATTGTCCAATCCTGAATGCCAATCATAGACCATTACGCCGAGTCACCGGGCCGTTATCATTATTGACTAGAACTATACGGTCATTCGACTATACGAATAAACTACTTACCAGTCACAAAGTAATAACTAATAGTAAACGTAGTTATCCTACCAACGCTCCCCCTTAGTTCTATGTCGATATGCAAATTACCAATCAATACATCTACGATTAATAAGTATAGCAATGCGATAATGGCCGCCATTCCAATTAGTACTGAAAGATGATGATGTTTGGTCACAAAACTGAGAAATTGCCATCCTTGTCCAGTCCAACGTTGCCGCTTCTTTGTCAAGTTGACATCTCGACCTTGTCGATTAAAGCTTCAGCATAGGTCCTCCAAGTTGATCAAACTCGTACGTTACTGAATTACATTATTGATTAAAGCTTCAGCATGCCCGGATGATTCCGCCGAAGATGAAAACTACTCGCTGCGAAGACCGCTCTGACGGCTGATGTCCATGCTCCGCTCTTGCCGCGATATGCGATCGATGGTGGTGAGTTCACACGCCTGCTTTCGCGCTCGACTTCTACTTCGATGGGAACATCGCCTCGAGATGCCGCTCAACTACCTGCTCAAGACACTTCCTCCACACTTCAAAGAGAGAAAACTCACAAGAGAGCAACACAAGTTGACTTTGCGTAAATTTGCGTATTTAGCGTGAGTTTGCAGACTCGAGATATAAAATCATCGATCAAGTTTTACCATAAACTTACTAACGAGATACTCAAATTGATCCTTAGGAACATGTTTGGTTAGTACGTCTGCAATTTGTTTCTTAGTTCCTACCTTACAAATTTAATCTCATTCTCTCTCTGTGCGTGATGAATGAAATGAAGTTCTAGTGGTAAGTGTTTAGTGCGTGGTCTTGACATTCCCCTTTCTGCTGCTAAGATGGTCTGTGCATTATCTTCATAAAGCTCTATCGGTCCTTTCCGTGCTATATCTAATTCTTCCGTGATATGTCGTATAGCCAATCCTTCCCGTATACACTCTGCTGCTGCGAAAATTTCAGCGTCATTAGAACTAAGTGCAATCCTAGTCTGTCGCTTTGACAACCAAGCTACCGGGTCTCCTCCCCAAAGCACTACATATCCTGTACGTGACTTTCCGGCTTTCTTACAGACCTTATGTGCTGCATCGGGCCACAGAGTAATTCGCGGGTATGTCCTTCCTTCTTGAGATGATCTAGGCCCGTGAAATGCAATACCGCGATACGAACTTTTCAAATACCTGAAGATCCTACCTATCAGAGCATAAGCAAGTCCTGGATTTACTGTTTCATCCCTCTCCCCCGACCCTCGCAACCAGCGTGAAACCAACACTGTAGCTAAGAATACCATGCCCGTCCAAAGGCCCAAAACAAACAGCTCGAGAAGTTCCGTCATGCTCTACTAGTGACACTGTAGCAAAGGGCTAATACATGGACCAAGTTCCGCCATGCAGCAAAGTTGCTGCCGTCATGCGCCACCATGCGCACAGTTCAACACAGGTCCCCATAAGTCCTAAGATGGGGTAACAAAGAAAGTAAAATAACACCGGTACCATCATCCTTTCTCCCCAAATAAGGTGGAAGAAGCCAGAGAGGATAATAGAGAAACCAATCCAATTAAGGACCAAACTGAAACCACTTCCAAGGTCTACTAGCTTCAAGATGATGGAAAAGCGTTGCTGCACAGAAAGAACAGGTATACTCGTGACGCTCCCGTAAGGGAGACCAAGGGGGGAAAAGTTCAAGAAAGGATGCCACGCTACTAAAGCCAGCTCCACAAGGAGTAGTAAGCACACCCTCCCACCCCCAACGCCACAGACCAACAGCAACATAACCAACAATAGTCAAGGACATGTCCAGATAACAGAGAACGACGCCACCTCTCAAACTCACACAAGGAGGAAGTGGAGAGAAAGAGAGTTAGATTGTCCACTAGACCGAATAAGGGAATGTCCCAGCACCCGCCAGGGCACCCAACAAACTTCCCAAAGCCGACATGAGTCCAACGTTCCACACCAAGCCGAAGAAAGGGAGAAAGGTCCAAAAGCCTGCAGAAAGAGAAAGCACAGGCAGACCGAACATTAAAGAACGTGCCAGTAACTAAATAAATGTCATAGCAAAGAGCTCGCAGAGCATAAACAAATGAAGTAAAGTCAGTTATCATCCACCCAGATGCTAGGTATGGGCATGTGTGTGCCATGTTCTCACCGAACACTCCCCCCACCTCAGCAAAAGCTTGAGACTGAATGCACACAGAGTGGGAAGCAAAAGGAACAATTTACTGACACCACACAGACACGCCAGCACACGTACAGGACAAGTGAGGCCAACATAGCTCCATAAGCACAGCTCAATACATGAAAATGTCTCGTAAAACACGGTGACATTTGTGTATGTCTTCAGCCATGATAGACTGTTCTGCCTAGTATGTCTATCTCAACCTGTGCTCTCAGTTAACATCTCACCTTGCCATAGAGTGGGCTCTGGGCTACTCAATGTGCCTCTGGCCTCTCGAATAAAATCTGAATGCCCCTTGGCTCTTTACACACATAAAATACTAACACACCACATACCTATAATGTGTGTTCTGTTGGACCTCAAAGGTCTCTTGTCGTCCCTTGACTCTTGCATCAACACTAAACTGAACAAAATGAATAATTAGTTGCCACCGAAAAGAGCAACACCACCAGCATGCAAACATACCCAAAAGAAACATGTTGTGTGTCCAACGGTGCATGCAATGAAAACAATGTGAGTGGGTAAAAGATGAATGTACGTGAAGAGCAAAAACAGCTGTAAGCAACGCCAGCCGGCCCTTCCACGACCCGAAGCTGTCCAATGATCAAACAGCCCCAGGCCCTCCCACCACACCAAGTCAGCGGGCTTACAAATAGCTCCACTATGCAGGAAAAGGTCTCAAATGTCTGACACAAGCCTTCCTGTCCCACCGGGGTCCCAACACGCAAAGCAGCAAACCGGCTGCCTGCCCCAACCCCAAAACAAAAAACAGTCACCAACGCTCGGGTTCGCCATATCTAGCTCAACAGCCTCAGGTGCCTCCCCTTGTCATTGTCGTCTAAACTTATGCTCTCGTCAGAGCAAACAAACTTGGGGGTAACTAAAGTTAATGAGGGCCCTCCAACACATTACATGTGTGGCAGCCACCCGGCTGATAAACATAATTCCCACACACCCTACTTCGCGATCTTGTAGGCTTGGCCCCCGTTTTCTGGCACTACCCTGTCGGTGTTACACAAACTAAAAGGGGTAGCTAGCCCCTACCCAACCATAGACCTTCAGCCCCCGAGACGGTGCACTCAGTACAGGCTTCTCCAAAGATCTGTGCCCTCTAGTCTAACCACGTACCGTGCCGAGTACTGATTCAACCCTAGAAGGTCTTCAACTAATTGCTACAGCACAGTGCAGGCAATTGTCACGTTCGTGTCTTGTCCTGTTCCTGTTCGTCCAACCAAGTCTCATATGTACCTGACCTACCAAACCAGTCTGCCACTTTTAGAATACATAAAGGTCTTCTAGACACGCATGAACGAACACCACGAGTGACAGAAAAGACGGAAGGACGAAGACGAGGCAACTTGAAGCAGCTCCAACCGAAGACGCAAAGTCCCACCAAAAGCTACACCTTCAGATTCAGCTCGATGCGCAGTGGCCCTTCTGGCAGACGCATGAGCTCTCATCTTCGAGTTTGTAGCCACGTCACACTGCCGACTCGCTCCCATTTTCCTATCCCCTCCTTCCGTTAGGCTCCTCGCAGGGAACGCACTAACAAGGCTCATAACCCGATGAACAATTTGAACTGAGGTCCGGGTAGGGCCTTTGAAACTAGCCTGTTAACCGGAGGCTCCGGGATCCCAGTTGTCTACCACCATTTTACTGAGTCACACTGAGATTAACTAAAAAGGAAACCAACCTCACCAACTTCAATCGGTAATATATGAAGGAAATTTGCCACCAGTACCAGAAAACTGGCATGGTAGTACAGGAACTTATCATAACTAGCATAAGTACTAAGTATTAAGTACTTAGAAGAGTGAAGCTAACGTGACTATACGGTTATGCTGTAGTGGACTAGGATCTAATTAATTTGTCCAATGTACTGTTCATGTGCTGCTAGTGTTTGCTCAATGGTGTGACTACTCAGGAGCCGGAAATAAATGAGGAAACAGATCCGAGAGGAAGCTCAGAGTCTCAACCGACGATATTTACCAATCTACCGGTATTACCTACTGTTCCAGTATAAGAAGGAGAGGGGGATTGTAGCAGCAGATAGGTAAATATGCGACGTTTTCTTATACTTCTATACACAGTGATGTATAGATGAGCTATATCTAGTCAAGATATGGTTATCAATGTAACTTTACTAGGTTGCCAGGGGAGAGGTTCACATTCTGTACTTCAGACACTTGGTCTTTATTGAGACAGAAGGAAACTGAACCCAACACGGGCTCAATCAAATTGAACTAATTGCCCGCCTAAACTTGAATAAAGGAAATACAACTGAGTATAATAGGTAAAGCAATGATCAGTCCTATGAAGGAACTGACTGCCACTAGGCCAGTACCAGAAATATTAATAACTATGTAAAAACATGTAGAGGCCGATATGACTAAATACTATTAATATATTAATAAATTGTCCATTGCTCCCCCTATTTAGGAATAGCGGCCGATATGAGCCAACATGGTAAATGTCATAACGCCAGACAACAGCCAAACAAGTTCATCAATAAAATATTGAAACAACTCAAACAGCAAAACCTTCAACACATCGTTAAGCAATACACACATCAACATCATTATCAATATCGCATACTATGCAATCTACACCATTCGCACGGAAAATGACCAACACGCAATATGAAGATTGTAATGCCCCCAACGATAGCTCGTAAAAAGTCGGTAATACAACCAAACACAGTCCTCAAGAATGAGAATGATGTCTCGTTGTATTAGCTCAGTGAAGCCAAAAAGGAAAACGGCAACAGACCAGGAATAAAATGGCATCAGGTCCAATCCGGACAAATAATACTGAAAAGCAAGCTGGTGCACATGTCACCAGGAAAAGGTATTTTTTACCGGCTATCCGGGGGGTGATGCCTACAGTACCCCCTCCCGATTTTATGACGGAAATAGCATTTTCGTCATACACCTTCTGATTTCTTTCTGCAAATAGTATGCGCTATGGAGTCATGCCACACAGCGCATCGACCCACGGATAGACGCTAAAAGACGATAAATATATCCTCATACGGCACGTCAAAGCGGATTCTCTAGCCTTTCTTGTAAATTTTGAACTCCCTCAATTTCTTTTTTTTTTCTTTTTTTTTTTTCGGCAGTATGTCAAGAACAAACGTACAATTAATAAAAAAAATACAAGCAACGTGGTGCTGTAGTACGATTCCCCCTTTGATCTCCTTCTTCTTCTTATCATTATCATTATTATTATTATTATTCACAGGGAGATCGTAAGTACATTGTCTTTTTTAATGACATACCCTTGTATAAGGCGGATATCCTATGATATAGTATTAGGGGGCCAGTCCTAATAGCTATATCCGAAGTCGAGGTGTATGTACCCGACCCTGCGATATACCGACACAAGTAGAGATTGACCGTGCTCAGGTACGACAGTATATAATCTATCGTAAAAAATAATTTAATGAAAGTTTCAGAGAACATTTCATTTTCGAGAACATCATCCCAGGACTTGGAAAGGGTCATACCCGGGAACACCATCGCTCAATACACTAGCGATCCCCGTATACGGTGTAGTATCATCGTCGATCGACCTTTCGCACTCGTATGTTGCGATCGAATGCCAAGTTATATCACTGAGTCTTTTTAATATTCATATTGATAACTGATGATGCATGATCAAATCATGATACGCCGTGGGCAATCAATCAGTTTATTTGAGACGCATAAAGAAAAATAGTTTCTTTGTCACTGCCTTCGTCGTCTGGCGCGGATTTCTTTGCCTGGTGGAGGACCACCAACAAAAGTCAGATCGAACTTTGACTGTTCGAGAATGTCCCAGATCTTATTAGGGATTCCGCCCAATGATAACTCAAAAGGGACATCAAGCACTCCTCTTGGCAGTGTCTGAATGGTCCACGCAGTGTAATCCTTGTCTATGGGAGTAATTGTATCATCTCATGTCTCGAGACTTTTTGCGTCTTTATATACTGGCAGATAATGTCTTGCCTTTGGAACCTCAACCGGGTCCATACTTCTCCAGAACTGGAGTATCGGTTGTACTATCTTTGCGGCTGATGATATTTTGAGTGTCCGTGTGACACGCATCTGTCGTGGGACCGCCACGACCCGCATCAAGTATAAGTCTGAGAGAGTGTCATCAGCGACATGTTGTTCCGCTGGTCTCATCAGCGACATGTTGTTCCGCTGGTCTCATCAGATAAAAAACATTTTTCACCCATGCGATGGTTGCTATCGCATCGCCTTCCTTCCATCGCTCATGGACAATCTCAACGTTGCCCGCGTTTGGGTCAGTGTCCGTCCCCTCCTCCTCCTGGTGGACGTCCTTTGATCTCATCGACCTCATCGCCTTCCTCGGTTGGTCGTTGATAAGATCATTCCGCGCTCTCCTTAGCTGCGCCTCTGTGATCTTCTCCTTCTTTCCGCTATGCTCTCGCGGAGACTTGGACTGAGTCCCCACCGCGCTTATGCGGTCAGTCTTCTCCTTGCTGTCCACCTCACTCTCCTCCTTCTCAGCTATCGGTGCCCGATAAGCATCGTCTTGGTCTATGCCAGCCTCCTTGTGGATGGGCGGCACCTCTTTGAAATCATCCTTCATCCGTTTTAACGCCTCCTCAACGGATTCATCTTCCAGTAAGAAGGGATCATACTTAATCAGCCTTCTTACAATCACAATTTGCACCTTCCCTCTACCCCTGATCTTGTAATTCAGAGGTCCCGTCTGTTCCATAATCTGATAAGGTCCTTTCCAGTGAGTGAACAGCTTAGAGCTGACTCCCTTCGGGACTTGAGGATGGTACAATAGTACAATATCCCCGACCTGGAACTTGATCTGATCCAAGTGCGCTTGTCGCACCCCTTCAGCATCAGTCTTTCGGCGCTCCGCCTCTCTATGCGCCCTGACTATTTGTTCCGCCTCCATCTTCACTCTAAGTCTCATCCCAAACAACTCATCCGCATCCGCCCAAGTGTCTTTTGGGTGAAGGAGCGAAGTCGGGATATCAGGCTCACGCCCATATACTAACTGATATGGCGAGATTGAGCTCTTCGAGCCTCCTAACGCTGTAGAGGGTAGACAGTTCATTGCAAACGCAAATGATGGTGCTGCCTCGACCCATGCTCTTTGATTCTCCTTCTTCGTGCAATACATCTTTAGCGAGGCTTTGAGGGGTCTGTGTACCCGCTCGATTTTCCCATTTGCTCGCGGGTTATAGGCAGTAACATATTGCCATTTCATCCCGTAATACTTAGATAGTTTGTCGATGACCTCGTTATTAAAGTCCGAGCCTCGATCAGAACATATCTTTCTTGGTACTCCGATCTGTGAGATGATCCTATCGATCAGCGCCTCGGCCGTCGTCTTGCCGGTAACGTCTTTGACAGGGATGATCCACACATAGTTGGTGGCTCTGTCAATAGCCGTAAGGAGGTATTTGTAACCATCCTTCGATTCTGGGAAAGGTCCCACATGATCAATGTGTATAAACTCAAACATCTCCGCATGAAGAGGAAATTCGCCAATCAGGCCGAAATTTGCCTTCAGTGGTGTTTTGTTTATCTTGCACGGGATGCATGCATCCACCGCCTGATCTATCTCCTCCTTCATCTTCTTCCACCAGAATCGCCTCGCTACGAACATATGAGTTCGTTGTCGACCCGGATGCGCCATTTGTCCGGCTGTGACGCATAGCGACCGTGAAGGCCCTTGTACCACAGTAGACCATCTCTCCATCCCATCTCCTTCATCTGATCTTTGATCGCTTTCGTCATCCGTAGCTCATCCGGGTTCTGATATAACTGTATCAGTTCTTTAAACTCCGGATCTTGAGCCTGTTGTTGCCTCCATGCGGTAGGCGAGGCTATATGGATAGTACCATCTTCTAGCCGTACCCCGATTCTTTCCGGGTCATCGTCTAGGTCACTTCTCCGCTCTTGAGGAGGCTCCGCATAAACTTCCTGCGTCTCCTCTTCCTCTCTTATGTTCGCCTTCGCATTCTCATATACCTCATAGGACCACTCAGCGTCCTCCTGGGTATGTAGCTCACAACATATCCCGTGATCCGGGCCTTGTGGACTGTACCGTAGACCTGTGCGGTCATATCGGACTCCACTCGCCATCTCCATCGCCTCAATGTGGCTGACCTCATACACCTTGTCAGTGGACAAGTCTTCCATCTCCACCGTGGACACCAACGCCGATACTTCTGAGTTAAACTCTAGCCTAGAGAGGCTATCAGCGACCACATTTCGCTTTCCCGGTAGATGGACCATTGTAAAATCGAAACAAGACAAGAACGCTTGCCACCGCGCCAGCCGTCCCGTCTGTTCATGATTCATCAACCATAACAGGTTATGATGATCAGTTCTGACAGTAAATTGAGGTCCTCCCCACAAATACTCTCTGAGCCTCTTGAGGGCCCATACTACCGCCAACGCCTCTCTTTGCCTTGTGCAATAGTTTCTCTCCGCCGCACACAACTTCCTACTAATAAACATGATTGGGCGTAATTTCTTTTCCTCATCCTCTTGTTGTAATACAGCCCCAATCGCAAACTTAGATGCGTCTGTATCGACTACGAATTGTTTCGTAAAGTCGGGCATCGTTAACACCAGTCCTCCGTCTTTCGGGTCTTTGTAAATGAGATCTTTGAGCGCATGAAACGCTTGCAAAGCCTCTTCGTCCCACTTCTCAAAGTCTCCAAAATCTATCATTTTCTCCACTTTAGCCCGTGTTGCACCCCAATCGGGTATAAACTGGCTATAGTATTGCGCCATCGCAAAGAATGAGTGCAATTCAGTGCGATTCTTCGGTATCGGTCGATTCATAATCTCCTCCCTCTTCTCTTTGGATATCGAGACTCGATTATGGGAGATCTCGTACCCTAAGTATGTCACACTCGTCTTGGCAAGTTGACACTTCTTTAGATTGCACTTCAGGCCAAAAGCTCCGATGCGCCTGAATATATCGGACAAATGATCGATATGCTCCTCCATTGTGTTAGAGTATACGATAATGTCATCGATATAGCAAAATGCATATTCTCCCGCCTTCTGTCCCCGCCTTCTCATAAAGCCACCGTCAGACAAATCATCGTACTGACTGCTCAACATCTTCTGCATCGCCTTCTGGAAAAGTCCTGGGGCTTGCTTGAGGCCCATCGGAAGCACTTTCCATTGGTATATTTCCATACCCGCCACAAACGCCGTCAGCCCTCTGGACTTTTCCTCCAGTGGTATCTGCCAGAAGCCATTCTTAAGGTCAATGACCGAATAGAATTTTGCATTCCGCAGTACTCTCCTTCCTTCTTCTAATGTCGGGAGAGGATTTCTCTCTTCCTCCAGCACCTTGTTAACACGAGCATAGTTAACTGTCAGGCGCCATTCTCCTCCTGGCTTCGGCACTATTCTCGGTTGTGAGACTATTGAGGATGTTGATCTCTCAATAAAGTCCTCATTGAGCAGCTGTCTTGCTAGCTCCTCCGCTATCTTCGCCTCATGTATACTCAAATTCGCCCTTCGTGGTGCCGGTGACGGCTCCGCACCCGGTATTTTGTAAATAACCGCAGTGAAATCTTCAGGCTTGACACCACCTGCATGTGGAGGGTCAAAAATTTCCTTGTTCGCCTCTAATTTGGCTTTTAAAAGCTCCTTCTCCTTCTCCGTGCCTACTCCTTCTTCCAATATTTTCCGCGCCGCCTCTTGAAAATCTTCATCAGACATCTGCTTATGCTGCTTGAGGGGTTCTCTGTCCTCCTCCAAGCCTAAGTCCTCTTCCGAGACATCATCTAGGCCCGTCTTTTCATACGTGACCGTGTCCGGCTCATCATCTTTACCGAGCTCCACCAGCATGTCAATGAGTCTCGCGTATTGCAAAGGAGCTTTACGGGTGTAAAAACCATCAAAGCATGTGAATGCTTGCGGTATCAATTTCAACTTGTCGAGGTCTCTGAGCTTCCGCTTGTATGCACTGCTCTGCTCACGAGTTCCCATTCGACAAGCCACCACTAGCTGTTGCTTGCGAGAGGGTACCGGTATAGGATGATCAATAAGCCGGTCCCTTATTTCCTGCGCCCATATCGCCTTCTCATTATATGGCAGGATAATAGTATACGGCTTATTATTTTCGAATAAAGTCCGTAAGCATTTCTTCACTTCAGACAGTGAACGCGGCCACGTGGGCTCGTCACCCCAGAAATCAGTAATAAAACTTTTAATAGTTTCTGGTGGAGTATCCGGGATTCGCCCCGTTCTCCTTGGTACAAACTCCTCCCTTTTTTCTTCTCCTACTTTCGCATGGAAACAGTATCCGTTAGTAATATGGACATCTGTTCCTACTCCTTCCGCGAATCTCGCCAACGACGGGCTTCTTTGTGCGACACATATAATCTCCTCCTTTCGCTTCTCGATTAAGTCATCAATAGACTTTTTGTCCCAATGGCATGTCGGAACTGTGACAGTGCACACTTGGGATTCCCAATTGTCGGTCCAGGACAGTTCATCCGGTCTTACGACATGGGGGTGAACGTACACCTCAAGTGCCTCATGTGCGATGGCCATCTTTTTGTGATCCGTCGCTAGACTCAGCTCATAAGCCTCATAAGAGTCAGTAGCGTTGAAGGGATCAATATCGTTCTCTTCTCCTCTTTTTACTCCATATATCACTCGCCGTGCGGCGCAATCAATCACAGCCCCCATCGTAGCCAATTGGTCATACGATAGTAATATTGACCCGTGGTAACCGGGGACGACATAGAGGTCCATACGGTATACTCGTGCGGATTTCAATTTAAAGGTCAGTGTGATGATTCCCGTGATATCCGTCCGGCTGCTCACTCCTTTGAGAGTGCCCGTTGACTTTTTCATATTTCCGTCCACCCAGTCCCGGTATCGATTAAAAAACTTCCTGCCGACAATATTAATATTCGCCATCGTATCATTACCAACTTTTAATATTGTCTTCAATGTTTCACAATAAAGTTCCGTATAACACAGAGCATCGGGCCTGTGTATATTGGCTGCGAGAACAAGAACTTTACGTTCCAAATTTTGGAGTCTTGTCTCTAAGTTTTTCAACTCCTCCTTCTTCTCCTCCTGCTTCACCTCATTAACATTTTTATTATTCTGCGGTACTGGTGCGTTTACTATTTGAGCGACATTGTCTTGTGGTACTTGAGTACACACATTGTCTTTTTGCTCGCCACCCGCCGCGACCGTAGACATTGAGTCTGTTCGTGGTTGTTTGCTTGGCCGAGGCGATACGTCTGCCATTGGCCTCCTCGCCTCCATCGCAAGTCTCGCCTTCCTATTTGCATCAGTTATCATTGGTAACCGTGCTGTATGAACGGGTATGAGACTACCTTGGGGCTGCAGTCTCTGTGTACCCACATCTTTGTTTTCACATAGAGGAAGCGTTGGCCCAGTCTGCACAACAGCATTAGAAAGCACTGTGACTTTAGGGTTAAACTTCACAGTCTTCTCCTTCCTCTCTTCTTCCCCCTCCAGTCATTCCACCACCTCGAAACGATTACCTTGAGTAGTGTCCGGGTAGGATGACGTATCGGTCTCCGAGGCAGTGTTGCAGGCCTGAGCTCGACCGAAATTTGGGTTGGAGCTTGCCCACGAGCCTCCTCCTCCTCTGGGTGGGGGGGCTGGAGCTCGAACAGCTCTCCCTCCATAAGGGGTATATCCCCGACCTCCTCCTCTTCCTCTCTGAGGGGTTCCCTGCCACCTCGAGGCTCCTCTCCATGTTCCTCGTCCTCGTCCTCCTCCTCCTCCTCCTCGTCCTCCTGCTCCTGCTCCTCCTTCTCGTCCTCTTTGAGAGGCCTTTAAGTTCTTTTGTCTCTCCCTTTCCTCCTTCTTCTCCTTCATCCTCTTCATGTAGGTAATGATTGCCTCTCGTAACTCCTCATCATCACACATATTGGCATACCAACCTTCGTTCACAGCGGCAATCTGAAGCATATTGAAAAGGCCCGGTTCCTTGCCTTCCGTCCTGCTCAGAAAATTTGCCCTTGCTGTTGGATTCTGCCTATCATGATTGAAAGAGCAGTCTCTGTTCTCCATCTGTGCCTTACACTGCAAGCCCGCGAACCACCTCCAACATGCGGTCTTCAGGTCTGGCTCTCTCTGTCTCTTCCAACCGGCAACTCTGTTTGTGTACGTGGCTTGTGCGCCAACAGGTACACCGCCTGCCTGTGCCGTATGTGCCTCCGTGAGCGAGTCCATGTTTGAGCATGCACTCATCACTTCTTGAAACAGTGCTGACGGAGCAACGCTTTGAACCGTATTTTCGAACACGTGTGTCTCGAGGAAGTTCTTGGACTTCACTGAGCTAAACGTCGAGCATTGTTGTATGAGCTGAGTAAGCTTACTCGGGTTAACTGTGTGTAACGCCGAAAAGAAATAGAGGATGATCGACTTGCGGCCATAGAATAGCCCATAGGAGGAAACTACCTCCGTAAGGGTCGCCGCCAAGCCAACAGCACTCCTCAAACTCATCGCCACTGTCTCAAAGATTTCAAATCCTATGAGAGTACCAGTGCAGAGATGCTGGTATCCATGAGATTGAAAATATGAAATGAGTGTGGCCACCGCCAGTTCACACTGAGCGTCTAGGCCTGTTGCATTGTTTCTCTTAATCTCCTCCTTCTTTCTCAAAAACTTGTACTGTGTCAGATCAAATCCCTCCGAGACTAGAGATTGGTCAAAAACAGTAACAAGGGCCTCGTATTCCTGCGTTTCGTCGCAAGGAAAAGCCTTCATGCAGGCATTGATCTCTTTGAGCTTGATCAAAAGCGAAGCATCAGAGTCTTTGTCTGAGCTCGTCTTGGCATATAGCATGAGACTTGCCACTCCTCCTTTCTTCCCCTTGAAGGCATTTATGATGTTCTGTCTGTCCTTTTTCTCCGTGTTTGTGACCACCACCGTAGTTGAGCCCGAGGGTGCAGGGGCTGGTGGGGCAGGAGCTGGTGGGGTCAAATATGTCGGAGGGTGTGTCTTTGCACCACTCACTTTTGCTTTCATTCTTTCCAGTCTCATCGTCTTCTCGAACTCCTCATTCTCTTTCGCCTTCTTCTTCTCAGATATCACCAGCTTTTGAGCATGAGTGATAAAGGCCACCAATTCAGAAGCAGATCTGAGAAAATTATATTTCTCCACATATTGGTCAACACCTGCTTTGTTGGCGACCGGTGGTGCGTTACTAAGTGATTTAAGGACAGAGTGATCCTTGGTAGGAATCCATCTCTTCCATGCCTCCTTATGCAGTAACGCACCCATCAACAGTCTGATCTTGGTCAGAACTCTGTCGGTCTTCTCTAACTCATCAATCACAGGATGAGTTTCTCCTGCTGCCTTAATGCTTTTTTCCATCTCTGCCTTCCCCTCCTCCAAGGCCTTTATTTCCATTGTAAAAAAATGAAATATACCACTCGAGTTTTTCGAACCCAGATTGGTCTTCATTTTTGTTACATCGACTGCCTCCTGACCAGTCGCGAGGAATCTGGCCGTTGCTCTTGGGTTTGTGTACTGGAGGTAACCCTCACATCGTGGGCCGTATGTACGTTCCCAAATCAGGGTTTGAGTGTACACCCCAAAGATAGCATCGAGTAATTCAAGGTGGGTGTGTGTGTCCCCAAACTTGATATGCTGTATCTTCTTTCTCTCTTCTGGATCAGAGACCAGTTTGCCGAGGAGCTGTGCTGTGTTTGATAATAGGATATAGACATCCTTTTTAGCACGACTTTTCTCTCTTCTTTGATCCTGAGGGATCCACACATAGGTATCCTTCTCTACCCCCATCTTGTTATCAAACTCTTTTTTAGTGAGGTCATAGTGGTCTTGCACCCACTGTTGTTCCTCCACTGTGATCTCCTCTCCATCACTATGAATCAAGTCGATCATTTTTCGTCCTCCTCCTCCCGTGTAGGCAGGTGGTAAGGGATTACCATATGCTCCTCCTCCTCCCGTCTCTTCTTGTTCAAATCCTCCTTCATCTTCGTCTCCTCCATATCTTCCTTCATCATCCCAGCCCTCTTCTACTCCTCCTCCTACTCCTTCATCTCCTCCTCCTTCATTCAATCCTCCTCCTCCTCCTTCATTCAATCCTCTTCCTCCTCCTCCTCCTGCTTCTTCTTCTTCTCTTCTTTGATCTGCCTCCGAGAATTCACTCACTTCGGCGGTCTCTGTCGACATGATGTCGTAGTAGTGATCAACAGGAGGACAGTGTCAGCTCCTATGTTTGGTTTTTGTTCGTTTGTGTTCTGTTCCTCCTTCAGTCGATTGACTAGTGAAGAGAGAAACTAATAGAGAGGGTAGGATAAGATTCCCTGTCCTCTATGAAACACTGTTTGTATGTTTGTTTTTGTTTGAGAAAAATAGTCTTTGAGACTTTCTCCGATTTCTTGTTCTCCTTACTCAGATTACTTTCTCCTCCTTCTTTTCTATATTGTATCTAGTATGAGGCCCTTGGACCTACACACAGATAGTAATAGAGAAGCTAGAAAAGCTCTCCTTGAGAAGTCGACAGTCGGTCGGATAGGTTCTCAGACCTACCTTTAGAAAACGATCAGAGATTTGCAAAAATACTCTGACGTATGTGTGAGATAATGCAGATAAATGCACAAACTAGAAGGGTAGAGAGTTGTGCTCCTGTCCCTATGCTTGTTTGTGTTTTGTGTGTGTTCCTTCACTCTTCTGTCCACCTCCTTCTTCTTGGTATCTGTGTGAGAACAGCAAGAACGACAGAGAGTTTGTATCTGATGTCTCCTTGTGAGCACACAGATACTGATTGGGCTAGAGGGTACGAGACACCTGCTTGAGACCAATCAAATGATTTGTTTTGTGAAAGAGTTATGAGGGAGCTGTGTTGGAGTATTTGTTTTCGTCTGACGTCCCCGTGTGAGACAGGTCAGTGAAAATTCACTCTGTTGCCTGTGTGGCAAAGCAGAAAGAAATCACCCTAGTGATGTGGACTCCAAATGTAATGCCCCCAACGATAGCTCGTAAAAAGTCGGTAATACAACCAAACACAGTCCTCAAGAATGAGAATGATGTCTCGTTGTATTAGCTCAGTGAAGCCAAAAAGGAAAACGGCAACAGACCAGGAATAAAATGGCATCAGGTCCAATCCGGACAAATAATACTGAAAAACAAGCTGGTGCACCTGTCACCAGGAAAAGGTATTTTTTACCGGCTATCCGGGGGGTGATGCCTACAAGATACATATATGTACATGTCAACATCAATACACTAATTTATGTTCAACACAGTGTCACGAGCACAACCAAGTAAACGGACGAGATGTTGACAAGCACAACGAACAAACTAGTAAAAATAAAACGATATGAGCAAGTGAGCTATCCTACGTCTCCAGTGGAGTTCGGCAATATAGCAACACGTAAGCACAACAAACAAACTTCCTCACATAGGAGTATATCTCCTCCGCCAAATAATAACTCACACATACTCGCAGCAACAACCACGGCGATAAAGCAATTCATACTCACAAACTGCCCAAAGCAAACACGTATGTAAATATGATCACACACAAACAGGTATCTCCCCCTAACTCCTTATCCATTAATGTATGTAATAGAG
>WBZZ01003666.1:10000-15000 GCA_019918135.1 Paulinella micropora
GGAACCAGGAGGAGTTGGGAGCTCATATTGGCAGGGTGGCTAGCCCCAGACTCGATCTTGATGCGGATATAGTTTTTTTTTGAATTCAAGCAAATATTTGCGTTAGGGGAGTGTCCTGAATGCCAAAATTCCTTGTTTTTTTGGCCTATTTTTGCACCCCCCCATCCCTATAAATCATGGTTTGTGGGAACCAGGAGGAGTTGGGAGCTCATATTGGCAGGGTGGCTAGCCCCAGAATCGATGTTGATGCTGATTTAGTTTTTTTGGAATTGACGCAAATATTTGCGTAAGGGGAGTGTCCTGAATGCCAAATTTCCTTGTTTTTTAGCAGCACTTGCCGGTGCCTCCGGCAATGGAACGTACCCTGTCGACGGGAAAGGGTGGGTCCGGGGGGCCCTCCCCCCGGGAACCACAGCCCGGCGATTGTACGTACCCGTTTAGGTCGCGGGTGGCACCCACACCAGAAAATTGAGGTCTTGTGCCACCAGCCGCCATTGGCGCACACCAGAGGGAGTTAGCGGCTGATATTTGGTGTATCTGACACTTCTTGATGAGCTCTCTTCGAAAATATAAAAATTGTTTCGCCGGGTGGCCTACACACCGGAAAAATGAGGTTTTTGTGCACCAGGCGCCGTTTGCGTTCACCAGAGGGAGTTTGAGGTTGATGTTTGGTGTACCCGACACCTCTAGGTGCGCTCTCTTCGGAGATAAAAAAGTTTTTGTGGCGGGTGGCACAAAAAAAAAGAGATTTTACGTTTTTGTGCCACCAGAGCTTACACTTGCGTTCTGCTGGTACCTCCGGCAATTGAACGTACCTTGTCGAAGGGGAAGGGGGGGTCCGGGGGGCACTTCCCCCAGGAGCCCCAGCCCGAGGGGGCGGAAGGGGGGGGGGGGGGGGGGAGTGCGCGAACCATCCTTTCAGGTGCTGGCGCAGCCCCTAGTTATTATTATTATTACTATTATTATTACTATTATTATTTATTTTCATTGAACATACCGGTCTATTTCTGGACCAGTATTTTCATTGAACATACCGGCCCGTCTGGAAGTGTTGGAACTGCCCTTGCGGGGGTGTCATTAGAGCTTATCGTCAATTCTTCGTACTCCCCTCACGGGTGAGACGATGGAGGCGCATGTGCAGAAATGCATCAGCCATTGACAGAGAAGCACTATTACTATTATTATTATTATTATTATTATTATTATTATTAATGTGGCACCGCGATAGCCCAGTGGTTAAGGTCTACCATCTGGGACCTGTCGCCAGTTCGATTCCCGTCGGGGCCAGTATTTTCAAAGGATATTTTCTTTGAAAATAATGGTCTGTCTGGAAGGCTTGGAGCTTCCTTGCGGGGGTGTCAGTAGAGCCTATCGTCAAATCTTCGTACTCCCCTCGCGGGTGAGACGATGGAGGCACATGTGCAGAAATGCATTCGCCATTGACTGAGAAGCACTATTATTATTATTATTATTATTATTATTATTATTATTCAATGGAGGCACATGTCCAGGATCTGGATCTGATGCCATAGTCTGAAGAAACCTCTTATTATTATTATTATTATTATTATTATTATTATTATTATTATTATTACTATTATTTAGGGAGTACATAGGCCATCGGTCCTTTCCATGGGCTGATTGGTATAAAGCTCCTAGAGTAATGTTCTATGCCGTCACTTCCTTTATTCCACCGATTGGTGTGGAGACTTTCCTTATGGAATGGAGGACTGGATGCACATGGCCTTTTGGCTCAGCAATTGGCAGGAGATACACTATTATTATTATTATTATTATTATTATTATTATTATTATTATTAGAGGAAGTATATCTTTCTTCTCGGAGTGTTGACTGTGATATATTTGAGGGTAACACCTGATGATAAAAACTTAGTCACGCTTGTTTATCAGAGCTCCAGCCCAATGGCCTTACGGCGTTAAACTGTGATGCTAACTCAAAACCATTTGGTGGATGATGCTGGGGAGGAGGGTCGTTGGGCGCCTGTCGAAGATCTTAAACTCCGCTATGCCGGTTGATAGCCCGTGGACCCAGCGGATACCAAATTGTTATGGGTGGGGTTTTTAGGTAGTTCTAGCAACCATGCTTGGTGTACGCACTTGCACATGCGGCAACGTTTTGCAAGAGGTTGTTGGGACTGCGGAATAACCTCGGCTTAGTGTAGTCTTGCCCTCAGGAGCTCCATCGGCGGCCCCTATAATCAGTCGAGAGACTGACTAGGTGGGGATGGAGCACCTCGAACAAGGGCATGGAGGCTCATGTCCGGAAACGGATCGTGCCATCAGCTGCATCAGTATGCTTTAGAGGAAGTATATCTTTCTTCTCGGAGTGTTGACTGTGATGTATTTGAGGGTAACACCTGATGATAAAAACTTAGTCACGCTTGTTTATCAGAGCTCCAGCCCAATGGCCTTACGGCGTTAAACTGTGATGCCAACTCAAAACCATTTGGTGGATGATGCTGGGGAGGAGGGTCGTTGGGCGCCTGTCGAAGATCTTAAACTCCGCTATGCCGGTTGATAGCCCGTGGACGCAGCGGATACCAAATTGTTATGGGTGGGGTTGTGAGGTGGTTCTAGCAACCATGCTTGGTGTACGCACTTGCACATACGGCAACGTTTTGCAAGAGGTTGTTGGGACTGCGGAATAACCTCGGCTTAGTGTAGTCTTGCCCTCAGGAGCTCTATCGGCGGCCCCTATAATCAGTCGAGAGACTGACTAGGTGGGGATGGAGCACCTCGAACAAGGGCATGGAGGCTCATGTCCGGAAACGGATCGTGCCATCAGCTGCATCAGTATGCCTTAGAGGAAGTATTATTATTATTATTACTACTACTACTACTACTACTACAACTACTATTACTACTATTATTATTATTATTATTATTATATTATTATTATTTCTCGGCATCAGCCCTAAGACAAGCAAGTGGATTACACTCTTTCTGGCGCGCTCTTTGAGTGCGGAGCGTTTGCGGCGGGCGGCGCAACTGAAGTTCTATGGACGGCTGCGTGTTCTACCGGAGAAGCGATTTCCTGTCATCGCATCTCAAGTCAAATCCGACTGGACTGCGGAGGCCGAAGGCGCTATCAGGGACTCAATGGATCTACAACAAGGGCTTCAGGAGCTCCTAAATAGCTCAGAGAAGGACCTCGAGGGTTGGAGTTCGACTGTGGACAAGTGGGCCCTTCAGCAGGACGTCAAGATGGTGCAGCAACTGATGTGGGACAAGCGAGAGGCAGGCAGCGATCTTACTGATGGCCTGCGAGTCATCCTAAGACAAGTCTTTGGATCTAAGGAGTTCCCAAGATGGGTAGCCCTTGATGATGCGCATTATAATGCTTCGGAGAAGGTTGCTCAGCTGCAACAACCGCCTTCGGTTGTACCGCAGCAAGTTGGTCAGTGGCATGTCCCCTCGCTGCTTCTGTTGTCATGATGATGTCAATGAGTCCCTTGCGCACTTCTTATGGGATTGCCCCATGCATGAGGGGAGACGTAAGCAGCTGTTGCTGAGTATGCAGAGGCTCGGCGGCACGGCTGTGGGGGGTGCTGAGGGGGATGGAGGGAGTGAGGAGGGTGGTGAGGTCGTAGGCGGTGAGGTTGTGGTGGAGGATGTGTTGCTTGGGCGGGAGCGGGAGGGCTCTGTGCGGCAGGGTTGGGATGATATGTCGCCTGTGGATCAATCACGATTGTTTTGTAAGCTTTTTCAGGGGAAGTCGCGCTTCCGCAGTAACTTTAGGCTTGCTGCGTTGTTAGGGGTTACAGCGTTGCGTCCCCCTCCAAAGTTGGATGTGTTGTTTGGATCATATGTGTCTGAGTGTTGGTCTGCTAGGGAGGGTAAAAGGGAGGAGCTTGGGGTGGAGGATGGGGGCGAGGAGGTGATTGACCTCACTGAGGTTCCATCAGCTTCTGTCCCACCCTCTCCCCCAAGTGACGTTGATGTTGCGCGGCGCGGCCGTCCGCGCAGTGTGGACGTCCTGGCTAGAGAGAGGGGTTCGGGAGCGCAGCGTAGTGTCTCCGAGTTCTTCTCTTCAGCTAACACCCTCGCATCTAGCTCTTCATGCACTTCACAGCCCCCATCTGCCCCTGCTGTTGCTGTTGCTGCTATGTCTGTTTGGCGTCCTGACTATACGTTGGGATCGGCTGACCCCGGTGACCCAATGGAGGCACATGTCCAGGATCTGGATCTGATGCCACAGTCTGAGGAAGCCTATTATTATTATTATTATTATTATTATTATTATTATTATTATTATTATTATTATTTCTGGGCCCTGTCGCCAGTTCGATTCCCGTCGGTGCCACCAGTATTTTCATTGAACATACCGGTTCGTCTGGACCAGTATTTTCATTGAACATACCGGTCCGTCTGGAAGTGTTGGAACTGCCCTTGCGGGGGTGTCATTAGAGCCTATCGTCAATTCTTCGTACTCCCCTCACGGGTGAGACGATGGAGGCGCATGTGCAGAAATGCATCAGCCATTGACAGAGAAGCACTATTATTATTATTATATTATTATTATTATTATTATTATTATTATTATTATTATTATTATTATTATTATTATTATTATAATTATCATTATTTCTATTATTATTTAGGGAGTACATAGGCCATCGGTCCCTTTCCATGGGCTGATTGGTATAAAGCTCCAGTAGAAATGTTCTAAGCCGTCACTTCCTTTATTCCACCGATTGGTGTGGAGACTTTCCTTATGGAATGGAGGACTGGATGCACATGGCCTTTTGGCTCAGCAATAGGCAGACGATACATACATACTATTATTATTATTATCATTATTATTATTATTATTATTATTATCATTATTATTATTATTATTATTATTATTATTATTATTATTCTTTTTCTTCCTTTTCTTATTTTTCTTCCTTCTTCTTCTTCTTCTATTATTATTATTATTATTACTATTATTATTATTACTATTATTATTATTATTATTATTGTTATTATTATTATTA
>WBZZ01003667.1:0-60141 GCA_019918135.1 Paulinella micropora
ATAATAATAATATAATAATAATAATATTTATAATTTAATAATTGATAGCCTAATAATAAAATAAATGGAAAAAAAAGAAAGAATAATAGGAAAAAAATCAATAAAAAATTAGATTAAATAAAAAAAATAATAAAAATAAAATAAATAATAAAAAAAAAAAAAAAAAAAAAAAAAAAAAAAAAAGTTTGAAAAAAAAAATGTCAGCGCTTCCCGTTAGAAGAGATTATACTCGGAAAAAAAAAGACAGGGAAAGGCTCACTGATAGAATGCCACACACACTAGCTAGCCATACTAAAGCTAGTAGCTATACTCCCCTCTCTAAACTATATGCTGCGGCGCCCAAAGAGACCTTTTGACCCCCCCCCGGGGGCCCCCCCCCTCACAAAAAAAAAGAAAAAAGAAGAAGAAGGAGTAGGAAAGATTATACCTCCAACGACATGTCCACTTCATCAGCGTCGACCGCGGGCTTTTTGGACTTCGGCTTGCCTAGTCACGTCAGAAATTAGAAACACTGAAAAAAAAGCACACAAAAAAAGATGAAATTTGCTAGTACCTGGCTTTTTCTTGCTGGACCCCTTAGCATAGGAGGCTCAGGGGTCTCTTCTTCTTCAGGGACGTCTGGAACGTCTGGAACATCGTCGACGTCGATGGATTCTGCACAAAGAACCAAACAATATTACATACATCCTTCATTTTTCATTACATACAATGTTGCTACCGAATCTCAGTTTTTTTGGCCTGCCCGAAGAGCGAGGCTCAGTCGGGCCCTTTTTTTGATTCTTCTTCTAACGTTTCAGGCGAGCATGCAGTAAATATGCAAAATAAAGAAAGGAAGATGCCAAAAAAAAACAAAAACAAAAACAAAACAAAAAAAAAACAAAAAAAAAAAAAAAGATGGAGCTGGTGGAGAAAAAGAATAATAACATGTATATGAAGAAGAAAAAGAAAAAATGGAAGAAGAAGAGGAAGAAGAAGAAGAAGAAGAAGAAGAAGAAGAAGAAGAAGAAGAAGAAGAAGAAGAAGAAATGACCTTGTTTGCTTCGTACAGAAGCAAAAGCTCCCGCTTCCGCCAGTTGCAAATCATAGGCGGGTTCGTGGGGTTACCGACGTAGAGGAGCCACGCGGGCTTCACCTGCTTCTCGAAGTCCATCGGCGACGGATCAAGCATGCAAGAGTGTTTAAGGTTAAAACCAAAAAAACCCATGAGCTGATATTGGATTTCGTCAGCCTTGCCATCGCCGTCAGTGTCGACCTCGCGCGCAGCAAAAATGAAGCGCTTCGATCCTGCAACATCCAAGTATAAAAAATATGTGCAGCTTGTGAATTTTGAAAAACATACAGTACCTCGATTGACTTGCGCAGGAGTCTTCTTGCGCCAACCAATGGGAAAGACAATGAAGAGCCTGCAAATAAAAAATAAACAATCAGTTTATAAAAATCTTTCATACTTATAGGGAAAAAGACCCGGGAGCACAAGGTGAAGTTTCACCCTCACATGTCTCCACTTGCGTGGACGCCTTCAGTTCGAAATTGTTGTACTTTGTAAGTGCAACGTCGAGCGCGAGCGCCCCCTCCCGATGTTTGTTGTCCTCGGATGTGAACTTAAAGAGCAAGCTAATTAAAGCAGCAGCAAAAGAGGAATAATAATAATAATAATAATAAAAAGAGAGTTTAAATTAAAAAAAAATGGCAGCGCTTCCCGTTAGAAGAAATATACTCGAAAAAAAAAACAGGGAAAGGCTCACTGATAACTGATAGAAGGCCACACACACTAGCTAACTATACTAAAGCTAAGTATCTATACTCCCCTCTCTAAACTATGCTATCGAATAATAATAATAACAATATAATAATAATAATAATAATAATAATAATAATAATAATAATAATAATAATAATAATATGTATCGTCTGCCAATTGCTGAGCCAAAAGGCCATGTGCATCCAGTCCTCCATTCCATAAGGAAAGTCTCCACACCAATCGGTGGAATAAAGGAAGTGACGGCATAGAACATTAATCTAGGAGCTTTATACCAATCAGCCCATGGAAAGGGACCGATGGCCTATGTACTCCCTAAATAATAATAATAATACTATATCTGAGGCGTACTGATGCAGCTAATGGCATATCCTCAACGGACATAAGCCTCCAATACCCTTTTTCGAGGTCCTCCACCCCCCGTGTCAGTCTCTCGCCTGATGATCGGGGCCACCGATGGAGCTCCTGAGGGCAAGACTGCACTAAGCCGAGCTTATTCCGCAGTCCCAGCAACCTCTTGCAAGACGTCACCGAATGTGCAAGTGCATATACCAAGCGCGGTTGCTAGAGCTGCCTCAAAACCCCACCCATAACAATCTGGTGTCTGCTGGGTCCTGGGCTATCAACCAGCATATGCGGAGTTTAAGATCTTTTACGCGCGCAACGACCCTCCTCCCCAGCATCTACCACCAAAGGGTTATGAGTTAGCGTCACAGTTTAACGCCTTGAGGCCATTGGGCTGAATAATAATAATAATAATAATAATAATAATAATAATAATAATAATAAATAAATAATAAAAGAGGAACAGAAGAAAAAGCTAATAATAATAATAATAATAATAATAATAATAATAATAATAATAATAATAATAATAATAATAATAATAGTGCTTCTCTGTCAATGGCTGATGCAAATCTGCACATGCGCCTCCATCGTCTCACCCGTGAGGAGAGTACGAAGAATTGACGATAGGCTCTAATGACACCCCCGCAAGGGCAGTTCCAACACTTCCAGACGGACCGGTATGTTCAATGAAAATACTGGTGGCACCGACGGGAATCGAACTGGCGACAGGGCCCAGATGGTAGAACTTGACCACTGGGCTATCACGGTGTCCATAATAATAATAATAATAATAATAATAATAATAATAATAATAATAATAATAATAATAATAATAATAATAATAATAATAATAATAATAATAATAATAATAATAATAATAATAATAATAATAATAATAATAATAGTGCTTCTCAGTCAATGGCGAATGCATTTCTGCACATGTGCCTCCATCGTCTCACCCGCGAGGGGAGTACGAAGATTTGACTATAGGCTCTACTGACATCCCCGCAAGGCAGCTCCAAGCCTTCCAGACAGACCAATACTTTCAAAGAAAATATCCTTTGAAAATACTGGCACCGACGGGAATCGAACTGGCGACAGGTCCCAGATGGTAGACCTTAACCACTGGGCTATCGCGGTGCCACATAATAATAATATAATAATAATAATAATAATAATAATAATAATAATAATAATAATAATAATAAAATAATAATAATAATAATAATAATAATAGTGCTTCTCTGTCAATGGCTGATGCATTTCTGCACATGCGCCTCCATCGTCTCACCCGTGAGGGGAGTACGAAGAATTGACGATAAGCTCTAATGACACCCCGCAAGGGCAGTTCCAACACTTCCAGACGGGCCGGTATGTTCAATGAAAATACTGGTCCAGAAATAGACAGGTATGTTCAATGAAAATACTGGTGGCACCGACGGGAATCGAACTGGCGACAGGGCTCAGATGGTAGAACTTGACCACTGGGCTATCACTGTGTCAAATAATAATAATAATAATAATAATAATAATAATAATAATAATAATAATAATAATAATAACAGTATGAAATTAAAAAAAATGACAGCGCTTCCCGTTAGAGGGATTATACTCGAAAAAAAAAGACAGGGAAAGGCTCACTGATAGAAGGCCACACACACTAGCTAACTATACTAAAGCTAGTAACTAACTCCTTTCTGTAAACTATGCTACAGTATCCAGTAATAATAATAATAATAATAATAATAATATAATAATAATAATAATATAATAATAATAATAATAATAATAATGATAATATAATAATAATAATAATAATAATAATAATAATAATAATAATAATAATAATAATAATAATAATAATAATAATAATAATAATAATAATAATAATAATAATAATAACAATAATAATAATACCAGTCTTGATAATCTAATCCGGATAGGAATGTGAAAATTCCTTTGTGGGCCCACACGCGAACCTTCCCCGAATCCAGAGGGGGAAACCCACTCAGCTGGTCATCCTCCTCTTCCTTCTTCTTCCTCTCCTCCTCCTCCATCTTCTTCCTCTCTTCCTCTCCTTCTTCCTCTCCTCTTCCTCCTTCTTCTTCCTCTCCTCCTCCTCCTCCTTCTTCTTCTTCCTCTCCTCCTCCTCCTTCTTCTTCTTCTCCTCCTCCTTCTTCTTCTTCTCCTCCTCCTCCTTCTTCTTCTTCTCCTCCTCCTCCTTCTTCTTCTTCTCCTCCTCCTCCTTCTTCTTCTTCTTCTTCTCCTCCTCCTTCTCCTCCTCCTCCTCCTTCTTCTTCTTCTCCTCCTCCTTCTTCTCCTTCTCCTCCTCCTCCTTCTTCTTCTTCTTCTTCTCCTCCTCCTCCTCCTCCTTCTCCCTCTTCTTCTTCTTCTTCTCCTCCTCCTTCTTCTTCTTCTTCTTCTGCTCCTCCTCCTTCTTCTTCTTCTTCTCCTCCTCTCCTTCTTCTTCTTCTTCTCCTCCTCCTCCTCCTTCTTCTTCTTCTCCTCCTCCTTCTTCTCCTTTTCATCCTTCTTCTTCTTCTTCTCCTCCTTCTTCTTCTTCTCCTCCTCCTTCTTCTTCTCCTTCTCCTTCTCCTTCCTTTGTCCTTCTTTTTTTGCTTCTCCTTCTTCTCCTTCTCCTTCTCCTTCTCCTGTCTCTTCTGCCTTTTTGCGGGAGGAGCTTCTCCCAATCCGTCGTCCCAGGGCACAGGCTTATTCTTGAGCAGGATCCCTACGATGCATGCATTATAAATACATACATACATACATAATACCTTGTGCATTCCAGGTGTAGCTGAAGCCGCGGACCAACTCCTCCAAATCGCCTTTGCCCTGCATGTTGCACATTAAATAAATAAGTAAGTAAGTAAGTGAGCAAGCATATACCAGATCATGCTTGCAAAAGACGGCGTGGGGAATCTCCACACAATCAAAGGGCAGCACGTCTGCAGACCCGTTGATTTTAAGGAACAATTCCCCACGCGAATTTTTGAGAATGGCTTGCAGAGTCTTGGCAATGTGCTTCGTAGACATGCCAGAGTCAGAAAGTGATCCTACACGTTGACAAACGAGCAAAATGAGTTGAATTCCAAAGACATAACTACCAGTCAGCGCCTTCAACCTTAAAATTTTTCTCGGGCCGGTCTGAAATTTGAACGTGTGGAAAAAGGGTCGTGTTATTATCAAACTTTTGTGCAGAGATTTTATTAAGAGCATGACATTTCGAGAAGATGTAACAGCATTCCCGCTCTTTCCCCAGCTCAGAATGAGCGGGAATGCTATTCTTTTTTTCTGTACACAACAATCTGTGGAAAAAACTCTGCACAAAAGTTTGTGAAAAGCGACCGGCATGATTTTGCATTTCCTTCCTACGTACTCTCAACTCATGTCATCCCTTGCATGTTTCTGCTATAACGTGTTTGTTGAAGCTATAAATGTCATTTCCTAACATTGCACGACCCAGCTTAATCTATTTTTCATAAACCAGCAATTCGATGAAACTCGTTTTTGGATTGCTGTTTTGCAAACTTTTGTGCAGAGATTTTATTGAGAACATGACATTTCGAGAAAATGTAACAGCATTCCCGCTCTTTTCCCAGCTCAGAATGAGCGGGAATGCTATTCTTTTTTTCTGTACACAACAATCTGTGGAAAAAACTCTGCACAAAAGTTTGTGAAAACCGACCGGCATGATTTTGCATTTCCTTCCTACGTACTCTCAACTCATGTCATCCCTTGCATGTTTCTGCTATAACGTGTTTGTTGAAGCTATAAATGTCATTTCCTAACATTGCACGACCCAGCTTAATCTATTTTTCACAAACCAGCAATTCGATGAAACTCGTTTTCGGACTGCTGTTTTGCAAACTTTTGTGCAGAGATTTTATTAAGAGCATGACATTACGAGAAGATGTAACAGCATTCCCGCTCTTTTCCCAGCTCAGAATGAGCGGGAATGCTATTCTTTTCTTCTGTACACAACAATCTATGGAAAAAACTCTGCACAAAAGTTTGTGAAAACCGACCGGCATGATTTTGCATTTCCTTCCTAGTACGTACTCTCAACTCATGTCATCCCTTGCATGTTTCTGCTGCAACGTGTTTGTTGAAGCTATAAATGTCATTTCCTAACATTGCACGACCCAGCTTAATCTATTTTTCACAAACCAGCAATTCGATGAAACTCGTTTTTGGATTGCTGTTTTGCAAACTTTTGTGCAGAGATTTTATTGAGAGCATGACATTTCGAGAAGATGTAACAGCATTCCCGCTCTTTTCCCAGCTCAGAATGAGCGGGAATGCTATTCTTTTCTTCTGTACACAACAATCTGTGGAAAAAACTCTGCACAAAAGTTTGTGAAACTGACCGGCATGATTTTGCATTTCCTCTTCAATATATTATTATTATTATTATTATTATTATTATTATTATTATTATTATTATTATTATTATTATTATTATTATTATTATTATTATTATTATTATTATTATTATTATTATTATTATTGTTGCTTGGAGCTGCCTTGCGGGGGTGTCAGTAGAGCCTATCGTCAAATCTTCGTACTCCCCTCACGGGTGAGACGATGGAGGCACATGTGCAGAAATGCATTCGCCATTGACTGAGAAGCACTATTATTATTATTATTATTATTATTATTATTATTATTATTATTATTATTATTATTATTATTATTATTATTATTATTATTATTATTATTGAGTCTTTGGAGCGGAGCCGCGTCACCGAACGGCCCCGTGCTACCAATGGAGGCACATGTCCGACAGGATCAAAGGCCAATTGACTGATAAATCTATTATTATTATTATTATTGTTATTATTGTTATTATTATTATTATTATTATTATTATTATTATTATTATTATTATTATTATTATATAGCATAGTTTAAAGAGGGGAGTATAGATACTAGCTTTAGTATAACTAGCTAGTGTGTGTGGCCTTCTATCAGTGAGCCTTTCTCTGTCCTTTTTTTTTTTAGTGATTCCCTCTAACGGGAAGCGCTGCCATTTTTTTCATGTGTATTTCAAAGTTTAGGTATGCCATGCTGAGGGCTAGCAAGGCGCCGATATATGTGGCACACCGTGGTGGTGGCTACGGAGTCTTTGCTGATAAATACCTTCCTCCTTCTTTTCAGCTTGGGCTCCTCGAACCAGGAGGAAAGTCTTTGCGTGCTGCAGATCATGCTGCATTTTCTGATCATTTCACTATGAAAATTGGGAGTTCCCTGCAAACAGGGATGCATCCAATTAAATTCATTAACGAATCGAGCAGGAATGCAATGCATCTCATCAACTCTTCATCGCAAGGGTTCAACAAGCTCGACGATGACACTTGCCGACCGAACGTGAAGGTAAATTATGTTAGTTGTTACATACATCCATGCAATGTAAGTTTTTGTTACGTGTGTTGTATTTTTTCTATAAATATTGTTGTAAATAATGTCAGGTCAGCAAGGGTACTCCTATTGTGACTGTCACCACCGCAATATCGAAAGATCAAGAGATTTTGCTCAGCTATGCACCTAATCCAGACCTAGAGATAGCTACGCTGCCAAGCGATGCACATCCGGTCTGGTTGAAAGAGGCTGCCAAGGAAGGAGCTAAAATCCCAGTTTTCCTGTTCGAGACTGACATTGGTCATGTATGTTTCATCGTTCCTGAGAAAGAACATCCGCTTCCACTTAAGTCAATTTCCTTGCTTCATGAAGCAAAGGTTGAACTTTTAGCGTCGGTCAGCAGTATTAGTTCTGATGGAAAGCAACCGCTCTCCAGGTCATCATCTATTCCGCCGGAAAAAAAGAGGAAGCTTCTCGACAGCGTGTCCTCAATTTCAGATAGTCGCCGCACGCTTCTGCCCAGGGAAAGCTCGGACATTACAGTCATCACAGAAAAATCAAGCTTGAGTGATGCACAGGTAAAAAATAAATAAATGAAAATTATTACTGAGAAGATTCTTTTTTACAGGCAGGTGTTCCTGACGTTGATGCTAACCTCGACAGCTGGAAACAGTCAGACAGTTCTACTGTCACTACAGGATATGATGTTAGTAGCTGCAGCAGCTCTAGACTATATCTTCCTACTGGCTCCATGGTAATTTTTTTTCTCTACCTGTCTATGTTCATGCTGGTTAATGTTCATAAGCGATCTTGTTTGCGTAGAACGTCGACGAAGAGTGTTCAGATACGGATTCAAACGGTGATGCTGCATCTATCAACCCTGGATTGCTTCCTCCTCTGGTCGGCGTGGACGATGCGGAATTATCCAACGAGCTTCGATTGAACTTCGACGAGCTTATGGAATCGAATGAGCTGTTGTATAACATCATGAGATTATCACCAATTCCTTACAGCAGACCACGTAAGAATCAAACGCGCCCCTACACGATGAAAAGTCGCACGAAAGGTGCAGTGAAGCTTCAGAGACCGTCTGCGCTCCAAAAACTGTTGGGGATTACCTTCGCCGACTTGGACAGGGAAGTTAAGTCTGTCTGCTGCAAAAAGTGGAAGTGTTATTCATTTATCGACACGCGTGATGTGCTTTACACGAGAGCGAAGAATGCGTCATCGTCTCTCAGTGAGCTTTATTCTTGGGCAGCTTCGCAGCTTGAATCGTTTCAAACAAAAACTGGATCGTTTCAGTATATGTATTTAACGGAGGCTGTGTGCAAAGTAGCCTGGCAGCGTATCTACGGGATCGGTGATAAAGTTTTGTCAAGAGCACACAAACTTCTTGCAAATAACACGAAGGTTTTGACAAAAAGCTACTCAACCGTTCCTGAAACAGAAGATGTGGTAGCAGTATTACTCTGCGAGAAGTTCATGGAGAGTTACCCGGAGATATGCAGCGACGGAATATGGAGGATGCAAGAAATGGCTCAGGACGCAGGAGTCCAAAACTATGTTCGCGAGAATTGGAAAGATATGTGCCTTCGGTTTGGTTGTTCGAAACGAGTTGATCCAAATAATCCTCCGACAGACAATACGATCAACAAAGTTTGGCGCATGGATTTTCCGCACGTCAAGTTTGTCAGAGGTATTATGCATATTTTCGTTATCATTACTTATTACAGGTTTGTTTTGCAGAAGGAGATTTCTCAAAATGCGAGATCTGCACAGAGCTTGCTGCTGATCATTCTAACGGTTTCAGGACTGAAGTAGAAGCTCAAGAATGGCGTCGCCGTAGCAGGCTTCATCACAAAATTCACAGGGCGTGCCGCGTTGCCAGCATGCAGCGCAAGAAGGCAGCACCAGCAGATTTTGCTGCCACAGTCATATCAGCCGATATGAAACCGCCAGTGAAGATCCCATCTTGCCGCCGCGCCGCGAAAGATTTCAAAGGAAAAATTGTGTTTCGCCTTTGCGTTGGAATCAATACCTGCTACACTACCGATACGCATTTTATTCTGACGTACCTTGAAGGCGCGGTAGAACACGGCGCGAACAGCAACATTACTATGCTTGCCGCACTTTTACATTGGCAACTTTGGAACCCTCGCACAATGCAAGCGTGGAAATTATATCTTGAGTGGGACGGAGCTGGTGATAACACCGCGTGGGCGATGCTGGGTTTCCTTGGGCTCAATGTCGTTGACAGAGGAATCCGTTTCCAAGTAGAGTCACATCGCAAGCCACCAGGGCACGGGCACGATGGAGATGATCAGGAATTTCGAGTTATGGATATCGGGTGGAAGAGCACCTTCCTGACAACTAACATCGCTCAAGCGTTATTAAAGCTCATTCTTGCATTCAAGAAGCAGCACAAGAAGAGGCATGTGCTGGTTGTTCTCGGATGTAACTACGACTGGATGACTCATTTTAGCCCGTGTATGAACAAGAGTTTCAAAAACTACAACAAACCCTTGGCATATAGAATCACCAAGAAAGATCCTGACGCTTTGCCGACTGTAGAGATCGCTACTTGGGGAGACGCACAGGATTTTCATGGAGTGCGTGATGATCCCAGAGGAGAACCGATCAATTTGTTTATCGGACGCCCCGGTAATAATATTATCTATCTTTCTCTTTCTCTCTCTCTCTATATATATATATATATCTCTCTCTCTCTTTCTCTCGTTCTATCTATCTATCTCTCTCTCTATTTATGACAGCGACCGACATGCCTCCCAAGCTTCCAGTCGGCTACTTCGTCAATCCGCGCCTGAAGAAGGATATTCGTGCTTTGGCTACTAAATACCTAGGGCCGGATGAGCGAGCACATGTGGAGGAAATGTTAGCAGGTGGAAATTTGACCAGAGTAGAGGTGGATGGAGATTACTTCGAAGGCGGCCTGCCCGGCCGTCCTGCTCATATGTCCTGTGTCGATGCAAAAGGCAAGGAATGGAGAGCAGAATTTCGATTGATCGACGAGCTACCTGTAAATTGGATGGAGTTGCCTCAAGAACGACAGGAGAAAATGAACGCACTTACGCGTTTGACCGATGAAGAGCTGCTGTCCTTACCACGCACTTATTTTGTTAATGAAGGACGTCCTCCAGCTCACCCGAGATGGCGTGGTGCAAGACAGCTTACTAGCGAAGAAAAGCAGGAGCAGGATTTAGCATTTGGAAATGCTTCTGAGCCTTGGCGGAAAATTCTCACGTTGCTAAGATCGTCAGAGGAAAAAAAGCAATTTGCGTCCAAGCAGATGGTAGTTAGCGAATTGAAATCATGGATGAGAATGCATGGTGTTGCAACGCAAAACTCCGATCGGAAACAGTTCAAGAAGGCAGAGCTTATTGAACAAGCGTGGAACCATTTCGAACGATGCGACTGTGGGTTCCCTGAGGAAGAAGAGCTTGGTGCTGCTCAGCCTGCAGAACCAGTGGCAGATTCAGAGGATGACTTATCTGATACTTCATCTTCCAGTTCATCAACTGACTCATCGTCTGATCGATCTTCTGGTTCAGAGGAAGAAAAGCATGGTATTAGTTTTCTTCTTCTTCTTCTTCTTCTTCTTCTTCTTCTTCTTCTTCTTCTTCTTCTTCTTCTTCTTCTTCTTGTTCTTCTCCTCCTTAACATGATGCTATCCATATTGTAGATGATTCAGATCGCTCCGACGCAAGTTGGAGAATGCGTAACTCAGGAATCCGTTTGCGCGGACGTCGCCGCGCACGTCGTGCTGCGGGTGGACGTGGACGTGGACGTGGACGTGGTCGTATGTGATTATTTTTTTTGAATGAATTTTTCTGGGTCCGACTTTTTCATAATGGTTTTTGTCTAGGGCAACTGCAACTGTAACGCTTCTTCTAAAAACTGAAATTAGAAACTTGTTTAACTCTGATAATGCACCAGAATCTGATGTGAAGCGTCCTCCCTCCGACCCATTCCCCCCCCCACCCCCCCCCTCCCCCCTCTACGTACCAGCGTACGTCACAGCGGGCAAACAGAATTTTTTGAAGGTAAAACCATGTCTTAATATAGTAAAATGCTTAATATAAGCAAGAATAAACAGTAAAAGCAAATTCTGCATGTTCGGCATTGTTATCATCATAGATTCATGGTAGCCGGGACTACGAAAAAGTAGAAAAATTACCGTGTCGGACCGGTTCCTGCCCACCTCTGAAGATGAAGTTAAAGTGTATTACAATTAATAAAAACATATTTTAATATTATTTTTATATGTTCTGCAATCAGGGAATTCATTTCCTTTCATTTCCACACGTTTTCAAAAAAGTCCATATACTTCATGGAAAATTTCGGAAAAAGGGATACCCCCAAGATTGTCGAATGTTTAGTTATATGCGCACCACCAGTTCGGTCGCCATAATTACCATACAATTCCAATCCACCAGTAGCACCATTTCCTTTTGTTGCTCTACCTATGATTATCGGTTTCCCATACCATGTTGATATTTTATCCACGAAATCCTTATTCCCCGTTATTGTTTGGTCTCCTGTTAGTTTAACCACCGAAGTATCAAGAACAGAAACATCTACACCATCAACAAGATTAACATTTGTTATGCTTTGCCCTCCCATATTTAATGTTCCCGTCATATTGAAAGCACCATCCAATCTCAGAAAGGGTGATGTCGTATTTCTCCATTGCCCTGTGCTATAAATAAGCAATTGATTGCTGTTGGGTGTGCCCGTTATGACTACATCCGTTAATTTATCTAATTCAAAGTCGCTTATATAACTTGAAGTTAATGTAGCAAATGAAGTATTGCCCAACCCATCTGTTTTTAATACTTGATTAGCCGTGCCGTCCGCTAATGGTAAATCGTATTCGTTATTAATTGACACATAACCAGTATCAGATATCAACAAAGAGGAGTTATTATTTCGCGATGATATTGTTATGTCATCAGTCCTTGCTTGTATTGAGTTTGCTTCAATATGATCGCCATATAATACTCCATCAATTTCTAAATTCTCATCCACTATAACAGAGCCGTAAAAATGATATGTCAATGGATTGCCCAAATGGTTCATAATTTAATAGAATTATTTTATATCGTAGAATATATAGTTTAAAAAATATGAATATATTCGGCCGATCGCAAGAACAGCAGTCAATAGATACTAAAACTATTGCAATCACTGCTACCCCGACATTAACAAGAAACATTCAAAATGCGTATGTTGGTCTTGACCTTAGGTCGTGGATGGAAAGTTCCACATTCACTACTCTTTGCACTGGCGGTTATGGTAGCAAAACAATATCTAATTTAGGATATGGTTATTTCATTAAAGTTGCTTTTCGCGGGTCTTTGAATTTGCCCGCCCCGACTGGAATAGGAACTTTTCAGTTTTGGTTTCATAAGCCGGACGGAACAAATGTTGATGACTTTTACAGCGAAGTGCTAAACTATACAACCGCCATTGAGTATAAGTCTTTTGATTGTAAATGGCTAATTCAAAGATACGGAGTCCAAATGAAAATGATATGGTTAATGACTTGTCCAAATCCCGCGGACACCACCAATAATACAACAATACGAATTTCTGGAAATACGACTAATGAGGTTTTATTGACATATGCGACAGATGCTCCAATAACATTGGAAGTATATTATAAAACGGCATCTGCGGATTATGTATCTTTTAAACCATCATATTTAAATATTGATGTGATGAGAGACATAGGACTAACCGCCACTTACACATGAAACCTGTCATACATATCTTTTAGTGTCGTGAGTTTGCCCTCGTGTTGAGATAAAACATCGCGGGAAAATGTCTTATAATCTAACTTACCATATTTAAGAATAGGACGTTGGTCTGGTGGTATGTGTGCGTATCTACTCTCGTGCCATTTCTTCATATCCTCCTGCATTATGGTGCGGTCTTCCACTTTCATATACAAGAAATTAAACGGGTCTTTTGATACTTTCAAATGTGCCGTTATTATTTCATAGCAACTATACCCGCTCTCGGGCGGATTCCGCTTTGCTTTAATTGGTGTTTTCTTTTCATTTGGTGGCGTGGATGCTTCCAAAACAGGTAATTCTTTACCTGTTTTAACTGGTAATTCTTGTTTTGCCAATTCTTCTCCTATGTTAGCCTTGATTTCGGTTATACCAGTTTCCTTCAAATCACTTTCTTTAAAAGGCGTAAATTCTTCTGGTTCGTCATCAAAAACAACCTTCTTCAATGTATCAACGGAGGGCAATACAACTTTAACATTAACGAGACGAGCGATTTCTTTGTCAGTCTTCATAATTCTTTCCTCAGCATTTATTTTGCTTTTCATAAGCCGTTCCTTGCTAAGTTTTCGAATGTCTAAATTTTCCAACCAATCTTTTTGGGTTTTATTTTCTCTCGGAATTAGTTACTCTGACATAGAAACTCTTTTGGTCGCCTCGGTGAAATTATGAAAAATTCCTTTTGGTTCTTTGGTCGCCAAAAGACCAAACGGATGATGGACATATTCGCGGAAATAGAATTTCTAGAATTTGATGTAATAAATAACACTTCAAATATTTTCTTTTTCAACAAATTGTTAGGCGATGCAGTGTATAGTTTGATTGACAAGTTAAAGCCGTCTGAAATTTTAAGTCGCAGGTTCAAAACTATAACCTACGTCGCGTTTTTTGCTTATAAATCTAGCCATAACGATATTTTTTTGGACAAATACTTTTTTTAATGAAATTCTTGCATGGTTCTGCGTAGTCATATTGTCAGTAAACATTCTGTTGAAAAATTTGGTAGCCAATTCAATTCTGGTTGGAAATATGACAAGCAAACCATTCTTTTTGCTCATAAATCTAATATTAGCCATAACGTTTTTTTGGATGAATATAAGAGCAGGGCGAGTGTTGCTGTCCAACCGTAAGGTCGGCCGTGTCCGGGTCGTTTTTTTAAAGGTCTGCCACTTTTCGCTCAATATTTATTGTATAATTCTTCTTAGCATTACACCTGTCCGAGTCGGCCGACCTTTTATTAAAAAAAGTAAATTTTTCTTCCTCCCCCCAATTTTCTAATGGACACAAAAAAAAAAATTTAAAAAACAAGGTCGGACTCGGCCACCTCGGCCTTCATTAATACTAAGAAGAATTGTCACACTTAGCCTGCTTAATACCACTCTCAAGTGTCCGAGTCGCCAAACGGCGTTTTTGCGTTTCTAGCGCGGGTGGATTTTCTATTTAAAGTAATGATAAAGTTATATTAAAGAGTAATGTCAGAGGAAGTTAAGCACGAGAAGTGCGGAAAGTGTAAATGTTGGCGATTGCCAGTTCAGTTTTTGAACAATAAAAGACGACGACTTAAAACATGTGATAAATGTAGAGAACAAAGCAAAAAAATTGCAGAAAAAAACAAGTGTGAACACAATAAACGAAAAGACAGATGTAGAGATTGTGGTTGTAATGCGATATGTGAACATAATAGAAGAAAATATGAATGCAAAGATTGTGGCGGTAGTGCGATATGTGAACATAATATGATAAGGACTAGATGTACAGAATGTGGTGGTAATGGAATATGTGAACATAATAGAAGAAAATATGAATGCAAAGATTGTGGTGGTGGGTCAATATGTGAACATAATGGGATAAGGACTAGATGTACAGAATGTGGTGGTAATGGAATATGTGAACATAATAGAAGAAGAGAAAGATGTAAAGAATGCGGTGGTTCTCAAATATGTGAGCACAATAAGCATAAAGATATCTGCCCCAAATGTGATCCGTGTGGTCATTTATCTAGTATCGTAAAGAAAAGAGTTTACTTTGCTTTAAAGAAGAAAAAAAAGAAAGTTATATCGATTACTTAGGTTGCAATATTGAAGATTTTAGAAAACACATTGAAAAGCAATTCAAGGAAAATATGACATGGGATAATTATGGAGAATGGCATATTGACCATATTACACCATTAAAATATCAAAATCCGACATTGGAAGAGACTATTAAACGACTTCATTATACAAACACGCAACCATTGTGGGCAAGTGATAATATAGCAAAGGGAAATAGATTTATTGGTTAATTTGGATTTTCTATTTAAAATAATTAAAATAATATAATTATATATAAGAGACATAATGCCGAGGACACCTCAATTCACCAAGGAAGAAGTCGTTCAACGGAGAAGGGAAAGGGCGAAAGCATTTTTGAAGGCTCATCCTGATAAGAATAGGGAAAATGCGAAGGCATACTATTATAAGAACCAAGAGAGAATAAAATTATTGCGGAAGGAGAAATACGAAAAACAAAGCAGAATTGCTTGAGTTAAGGGCGTTTCGTAATAGTATGTTAAACAATATATAAGTAAGAAAAGAAACAAGTTGTTTTTTTTGTCATAACGATATATAAAATATTATAATTTCATATTAAGGACAACACCATACATGGATATACGGATATATAGAATAATTAATTTATTTTTATAAAAAAAATCCGAGCGACTATATAACATGACCGCACCGACACTGACCAATGGACAATGGTATTGGAAACAAGAAGAAGCACTGAGAGATAAAACACAAGATGCGGTTCTTATCAAGTGGGGAATAAACAATTTACCACTATGCCATGCCAAGAAGATTTCATTGAATTGATTGAAAAAACGCCCGATAACCAAAAGCAATACTATGAAGTATTAATGGAAAACAGACCCCAACGAATGTTTGCCGACATTGATGGCGATGAATTATCAACCTCACGAGAAAAAATGTATGAGCGGTGGACACGCTTATGGAAAACGTATTTGCTAGTGTAGGCTTGAAGTATAATCCCAAAAAAGCCAAATACTTAGACGCGAGCAAGAATGGTAAAATGTCGTGCCATTTTTCTTACGATAACGGCTTGGTGTTTAAAAACTGCGAAACACAAAAAGAGTTTTGGAAGTATGTAGAAGTGGTGATTGAAAAAGATTATCCCGACCTTTGTTTCACATTTGAACGACCCGACAAGAATATTGAATTGCGGACTATACTTGATATTTCCGTCTATAACAAAAACAGGGCTTTCCGCACTATCTACTCTCATAAAGAAGATAGCGACCGCGTTTTGCTTCCGTATATACCCCAAAAACAAACACCTTGAAACTGCTACAAGATGTAGCAATTGACGATTATCTGATTATGCGCCCCGATGACAATACATTCTACGATGTCAAAATTCCCGAATATACAACTTTGAAGCGATATCAACATATTACGTTGGACGAAATATGCGAAATTATACTCAGCAAAATACCAAATGTAGAAATTGTTGAAATAAAGCAGAGAATGTTTGTTTTAAAAACCATAGGGACACGAGTATGTATTATTAACGGGGAAGAAAATAAAAGCGACAATTGCTATGTAGTATGGAGAAGAGACGGACTGTATTTCTACTGCCACGATAGCAGTTGCGAGGGTAAAGGCATGAAAATTCATGTATTATCACCCCCTATCGTCCGTAATATCAACACGATTGATGACCTGCGCCGACTCGCCAGCGAATGTAAAAGCGTAGAAAAATGCAAAGAGTTGATAGACACTGCTTTGGCCTGGATGAATGAATCATACACTTTGCTAACTTGGCAAAGCCGACTATAATTGAAGAATATGTTAATTCCAAAGGTAAGAAGATATTTCGCTACAAGACGGAATCAGCAATCGAATCATTCTTCAAAAACAAAAGAGTAAAGACCAATCTATCAAAGGAGGACTGGATAGCGCTAGGTAAAAACCCCGTAAAATTGAATGTTGTTGATTTGTATGAAATATGGACTACACACCCGAGCAGACGCGAAGTAAATGACGTAATCTTTGACCTCAAGGCATACTTTGATAACGACAAACAAGGATTTTATAACTTGATTAAGGGTTTTGAAATACCAGCGGACACATTAGGAGACGTGAAATCCTTCACGGCAGAAGAAGAAAAAAATGAAGCATTCTTTCAACATATCCTAAACAGATGGTGTGGGGGGAGGCAGATATACATATATAAAGGTGCTTGATATGTTTGCGAGCATTTACCAAAAGCCGTGGCAAAAATTACACTTATCATTAGTTTTGACAAGCACTGAACGAGCAGGTAAGGGTATTATTCTTGAAATATTCAAAGACATAATTGGTGCCGATTATTACTTCCAGCCGTCCGACGTTAGAGAAATATTAGGCGATTTCAATGCGCAACTCGCAAAAGCAATCGTAGTATTTATGGACGAAATGGTATGGGGTGGTGATAAAGAACGAGCGGGAACAATTAAGAAACTCGTATCAGAAGACACGCTCACTCTTAAACAAAAATATTTACCAAATCTAACATTAGAAAATATGTTATTTCTAGTCCTTGCTTCAAACGAAGAATGGGTAGTGCCAGCGGGAACCACTGAGCAACGATGGCTCGTCCTTGAAGTTTCTGATGAACTGGCACTTATGAAAACAGACGAAAAGAGAAAAATGAGTGCGGATATTAGGTCTATTGACAGGCAACGACTGGCAAAGTTTCTTCTTGAACGAGACCTCAGCGAGTTTAATGACCGCGAAACAATCATTACAAAGGGGCTACGAGAACAAAAAGTGAAATCTCTTTCAAAGTTGAGAAAGTGGTGGTTGGATTGCTTAAACTTGGGATATATCACAAAAGACTTTCCAGAAATTCATTTTGGTAAAGATGTTTCAAAAGAAGTATTATACGATGCGTATAAAGCAAATGCGAATGACCCGCACACTTCGCGGGTTAGTTTCTGGACTAGTCTTAGAAAACCGATGCCAGGCGTGGTAGAAAAGAAGAAAACAACAAAAGCAGGTGTAAGAATTAAATACGTGGATTTACCAACCTTAGAAGAATGTAAAAATCAATGGAAGGTTATTTATGGTGATAATGAATGGGTTTTTGACGATGACGATGACGATGACGATGACGATGACGATGACGATGATGAATAAACAATATAAAAAAAACGGATTTTTTTTTGTTATGCTAATATATAACATGCCATCAACCAAAGGAGATTATCTAAGTCAAATAGAAAAATGGACTCATTTAAGTAGCGACATAAAACTGCCAACAAGCAAATCGCTCAAACCTGAAATTGTCGCGTTTTACGAAAAATACCGACCCGAACAACCCCCGCAGAGTGATTGAAAAGAAACAGACAGACATAATTAAGGTTGATGCTATCAATGAGATGTTAAAACGAATGACTATTGAAAATAATGAAGTAGAGGAGGATAAACTTATTCGCTTGAGAAAAAAGAAATTGGAACAGAAAAAAGTAAAGAAATTGAAAATTTTTATAGGTGGAAAAAAGATAATCGTGGCCAACTTTCCGCTATTGTCATGAATAATATTATCGCTGGAATTGAGAACGAGCATTTATCGTTTAATGCATCTTTCAACAAATATTCCAGTGATGGTATTAATAGACACGTAAATGATAGCATTAATAGAAATATTAAACGTGAAAATGATAGGAATATGCACAGAGTCTTTAGAACCGAGAGTGTTGGTAGCAACTCGGAATAATAAGACTTAGTATCAAATGGTTTTTTTAAAAACCAGGGGTTTAAACCCCACCCTCATTCAAAGAAATTTCTATTACACATGCTTTTGGTGTGTGTAATAGACTATGGGAGATCCTAACGAATTAGCAGACGGAGTTGGTGGAATTAACCTCGCTGGTAAGTCCTAACTCTATTGTTTCTTTTTTTACGATAATGAATGTGGTTGTAGGTTTCTGGAAACCTTGGAATGAAGTTGAAAAAAAAGCCCCTGGAGAAAACAAAGACGCGTATTTTGTTCGCGTGTCTGCTGGGTTTGTCGGCCTCGGTTTGGTGGATGGTTTTGACGCCTTCCGAAACGAAGTCAAGTATTTTACTCGCCATGCGAACGAGCGAAGCGAGAATCATCTTTTCGCTTGGGTTCCACTAGATAAAACCATGAAGAACCCGAGAAAGAAAAAATTCTTTCTTGTCTCGCTCAAGGTTGGGGAGGAGGGAGAAGAGAGGAAGGAAATTCTTGTCTTTCCCTCTCTCTCTGCTTTGATGAAAAAAATGGGTGATAAGGCAGAATCCATCAATTGGATTGTCCCCATTTTCTGAAATAATTTTTATTAAATTGACTGGGTTTTCTAATTGTGTTATCCCCCCCCCCCTCACCTCACCTCTGTGATCATTTATGTATTCGCGACTTGTCCAACCGCAAAGTATAAAACAAGCCTTAAAAACATAAAAAACCAACATTTGACATATAGAAAACATACATAGAAAACAAAAAAGTGTCAAATGTTTGGCATAAGTTTTTCTAACTGAGCACATTAAGAGAGATTTTGACGAAAAGACACATAAACCATATACACGCAGTTTATATATATTTATATATATATATATGAGCCCGAGGACCCATCCCTCGTCCCAACAGGAAGTGAGCATGTTAGGGAGGGAAGAATAACTCTTACCATCCTGCATAGAAGGCCCCAAAAGGAAGTCCCTACTACCCCCACAGTTTCGGGTACCTTGCAGGAAATCAACTACAAATGATTGATCTTCCCCGCGTGAGAGCTCCACGAGACTGGGTAGGGCCCGCATGGAGGTACTCACAGGCGTAGCAGACATTTCATGCGGTCTGCCAGCGCATGAGGACGTTTTGTGGAAAGTATCCGGGACGCCTCAAAACCCGTCACAACCCCTAGATCACGGAATGTAAATAACCATTTGATCCCACGTAGTGTATATGTCTTATGCGAAACCCAGAACAACACAACGACATAGCCTCGGAACCAACGCAACATAGCCTCGGAACCAACGCAACATAGCCTCGGAACCAACGGAACACCATAGCCTCGGAACCAACATCGCTCTTGCCCTATGGTTAAGCGGTCTACGCACGTGAAGCGGGAACCGCAAGGTACGACCAGAGGGCGGAATAATAATAATAATAATAATAATAATAATAATAATAATAATAATATACTTCCTCTAAAGCATACTGATGCAGCTGATGGCACGATCCGTTTCCGGACATGAGTCTCCATGCCCTTGTTCGAGGTGCTCCATCCCCACCTAGTCAGTCTCTCGACTGATTATAGGGGCCACCGATGGAGCTCCTGAGGGCAAGACTACACTAAGCCGAGGTTATTCCGCAGTCCCAACAACCTCTTGCAAAACGTTGCCGCATGTGCAAGTGCGTACACCAAGCATGGTTGCTAGAACTACCTCAAAACCCCACCCATAACAATTTGGTATCCGCTGGGTCCACGGGCTATCAACCGGCATAGCGGAGTTTAAGATCTTCGACAGGCGCCCAACGACCCTCCTCCCCACCATCATCCACCAAATGGTTTTGAGTTGGCATCACAGTTTAACGCCGTAAGGCTATTGGGCTCAATAATAATAATAATAATAATAATAATAATAATAATAATAATAATAATAATAATAATAATAATAGTGCTTCTCTGTCAATGGCTGATGCATTTCTGCACATGCGCCTCCATCGTCTCACCCGTGAGGGGAGTACGAAGAATTGACGATAAGCTCTAATGACACCCCCGCAAGGGCAGTTCCGACACTTCCAGACGGACCGGTATGTTCAATGAAAATACTGGTCCAGACGGAGCGGTATGCAAATACTGGTCCAGACGGAGCGGTATGAATAATAATAATAATAATAATAATAATAGGCTTCCTCAGACTATAGCATCAGATCCAGATCCTGGACATGTGCCTCCATTAATAATAATAATAATAATAATAATAATAATAATAATAATAATAATAATAATAATAATAGTGTATCTCCTGCCAATTGCTGAGCCAAAAGGCCATGTGCATCCAGTCCTCCATTCCATAAGGAAAGTCTCCACACCAATCGGTGGAATAAAGGAAGTGACGGCATAGAACATTACTCTAGGAGCTTTATACCAATCAGCCCATGGAAAGGACCGATGGCCTATGTACTCCCTAATAATAATAATAATAATAATAATAATAATAATAATAATAATAGTGCTTCTCTGTCAATGGCTGATGCATTTCTGCACATGCGCCTCCATCGTCTCACCCGTGAGGGGAGTACGAAGAATTGACGATAAGCGCTAATGACACCCCCGCAAGGGCAGTTCCAACACTTCCAGACGGGCCGGTATGTTCAATGAAAATACTGGTCCAGACGGATCGGTATGTTCAATGAAAATACTGGTGGCACCGACGGGAATCGAACTGGCGACAGGGCCCAGATGGTAGAACTTGACCACTGGGCTATCACGGTGTCCATAAATAATAATAATAATAATAATAATAATAATAATAATAATAATAATAATAATAATAATAATAATAATAATAATAATAATAATAATAATAATAATAATAATAATAATAGTGCTTCTCTGTCAATGGCTGATGCATTTCTGCACATGCGCCTCCATCGTCTCACCCGTGAGGGGAGTACGAAGAATTGACGATAAGCTCTAATGACACCCCCGCAAGGGCAGTTCCAACACTTCCAGACGGACCGGTATGTTCAATGAAAATACTGGTCCAGAAATAGACCGGTATGTTCAATGAAAATACTGGTGGCACCGACGGGAATCGAACTGGCGACAGGGCCCAGATGGTAGAACTTGACCACTGGGCTATCACGGTGTCCATAATAATAATAATAATAATAATAATAATAATAATAATAATAATAAGAATAGTGCTTCTCTGTCAATGGCTGATGCATTTCTGCACATGCGCCTCCATCGTCTCACCCGTGAGGGGAGTACGAAGAATTGACGATAAGCTCTAATGACACCCCCGCAAGGGCAGTTCCAACACTTCCAGTTGGGCCGGTATGTTCAATGAAAATACTGGTCCAGAAATAGACCGGTATGCAATGAAAATACTGGTGGCACCGACGGGAATCGAACTGGCGACAGGGCCCATATGGTAGAACTTGACCACTGGGCTATCACGGTGTCCATAATAATAATAATAATAATAATAATAATAATAATAATAACAATAGTGTATCTCCTGCCAATTGCTGAGCCAAAAGGCCATGTGCATCCAGTCCTCCATTCCATAAGGAAAGTCTCCACACCAATCGGTGGAATAAAGGAAGTGACTGCATAGAACATGACTCTAGGAGCTTTATACCAATCAGCCCATGGAAAGGACCGATGGCCTATGTACTCCCTAAATAATAACAATAATAATAATAATAATAATAATAATAGGCTTCCTCAGACTATAGCATCAGATCCAGATCCTGGACATGTGCCTCCATTGGGTCACCGGGGTCAGCCGATCCCAACGCATTGTCAGAACACCAAACAGACATAGCAGCAACAGCAACAGCAGGGGCAGATGGGGGCTGTGAAGTGCATGAAGAGCTAGATGCGAGGGTGTTCGCTGAAGAGAAGAACTCGGAGACACTACGCTGCGCTCCCGAACCCCTCTCTCTAGCCAGGACGTCCACACTGCGCGGACGGCCGCGCCGCGCAACATCAACGTCACTTGGGGGAGAGGGTGGGACAGAAGCTGATGGAACCTCAGTGAGGTCAATCACCTCGCCCCCATCCTCCACCCCAAGCTCCTCCCTTTTACCCTCCCTAGCAGACCAACACTCAGACACATATGATCCAAACAACACATCCAACTTTGGAGGGGGACGCAACGCTGTAACCCCTAACAACGCAGCAAGCCTAAAGTTACTGCGGAAGCGCGACTTCCCCTGAAAAAGCTTACAAAACAATCGTGATTGATCCACAGGCGACATATCATCCCAACCCTGCCGCACAGAGCCCTCCCGCTCCCGCCCAAGCAACACATCCTCCACCACAACCTCACCGCCTACGACCTCACCACCCTCCTCACTCCCTCCACCCCCCTCAGCAGCCCCCACAGCCATGCCACCGAGCCTCTGCATACTCAGCAACAGCTGCTTACGTCTCCCCTCATGCATGGGGCAATCCCATAAGAAGTGCGCAAGGAACTCATTGACATCATCATGAAAACAGAAGCAGCGAGGGGACATGCCACTGACCAACTTGCTGCGGTACAACCGAAGGCGGTTGTTGCAGCTGAGCAACCTTCTCCGAAGCAGATTATAATGCGCATCATCAAGGGCTACCCATCTTGGGAACTCCTTAGTTCCAAAGACTTGTCTTAGGATGACTCGCAGGCCATCAGTAAGATCGCTGCCTGCCTCTCGCTTGTCCCACATCAGTTGCTGCACCATCTTGACGTCCTGCTGAAGGGCCCACTTGTCCACAGTCGAACTCCAGCCCTCGAGGCCCTTCTCTGAGCTATTTAGGAGCTCCTGAAGCCCTTGTTGTAGATCCATTGAGTCCCTGATAGCGCCTTCGGCCTCCGCAGTCCAGTCGGATTTGACTTGAGATGCGATGACAGGAAATCGCTTCTCCGGTAGAACACGCAGCCGTCCATAGAACTTCAGTTGCGCCTCCCGCCGCAAACGCTCCGCACTCAAAGAGCGCGCCAGAAAGAGTGTAATCCACTTGCTTGTCTTAGGGCTGATGCCGAGAATCATCCTCATGGGGCGCAGCATTGCTGCCTCCAGCTTGGTGAGCTGCGATACGGGGGCACGCCAGACATCGAAGGCGTACTTCAGCTTGGCCCCCACAAGTTGATTCCAGCACATGAGACGATACCTAGCTTGTATCTCACCTGCACACCACAAAGAGTACCAACCTGCGGTGGCGACTTCAGTGACACGCGTAGCCCGCAGGGCCTGCTCCTTCCACTTCAGGTCGTCGGTGATAACCACTCCCAGGTACTTGTACTGACTGGTGACACAAAGCTTCTGGCCGCGAAACCACACCACGGGCTCACCTCGCTCCCTGATACTTGGTCGTTTCGCCTTGCTCGACGTGTAAATGGGCATGATTTCCGTCTTGCCGGGCTTCAAGTTGGCTTCCAGCCGGTAATCTTCTCCGCGAACTTGGCCACAACATTGACCATCTTCTGGAGCTCGGTGCGACTGTGAGCGACGAGGGCCACGTCGTCCGCGTATAGAAGTGCCTTGATGTCGTTCAGCCGCTTCACATCCGTGATCTTGAGGGCACTCGCCAGCCGATCACACAGCTCATCCATAAAGACGTTGAAGAGTGTGGGAGAGAGAGGGGACCCCTGTTGGACGCCTACACCCTCCAGTACTTCGGGGGTGAGTGCTCCATCAACTAGCACTTGCGACGAAGTCTGCTCGTAGCACCTGCGTAGCGTGCGCCAGAACTTGCCCCTTACACCCAGCTTCCAGAGCCTCTCAAATAGGCCATCTCTCCAAACAGACGGGAAAGCCTTGCGTAGATCGACGAACAGGACATACGACTCCCGCTTCTGCTGCTGACGCCCCTTCAACCTCTGCCAAAGGGTAAAGACCTGATCCGTAGTGCGACGCCCCGGGCGGAAGCCTCCCTGCTCTGGACGTAGCTTATCCGGGCCATCCACGAAGAGCGTTAGACGAGTAGCTAATAAGGACAGATACAGCTTACCAAGGCAACTAATAATCGAGATATCCCTCCAGTTGTCAGGATCCGTAGGATCCCCACCCTTGGGGATATTGACGATGATTCCCTTGCCCCAAGCTTTTGGAGTCCTCTCGGCTTCTCGAATCCAGTTGAAGTACTGCCTTAAGTAGCCATTGATGTAGGCGCCGCCATACTTGAGCATCTGGTTCTTCACTTTGTCCTCGCCACAAGCTTTGTGGTTATTCAGGGCACGTTGCCTTGCAAGGACCTCCTCTTGCGTGAACGGCCTGTCCAGCTCTTCGCAAGTGTCTTCACCTACTTCGTGCTCCTTCATAGCCCGGGCCACCTCATCTCTGAAGCGATCGTTCCAGTGGAACTGCCGCTTAGCTTCGGCTTCCTCCCACTCCAGCGAGCCTGCTTCTGCACAGCACTCCACCACAACAGCCGCACTTGCCGGATTTTCCCGTGGCTTCACCGAATTTTTCCGAAATTCCTCCCACCGAGCGACCTTTTCCGGCAGCGTACACGCCAGTGAGCCATCCTCCCTTTGCACCGGCGCGGAGACCTTCGTTCTGCGTGCCCCGCCAAGCCGCTTCGCGAGTAGCCAAAAGCGCTTTGAGGATTGCTCGCGTTGACATTTGACCGCTTCTTCCTGCACTTGCTTGAAGGAGGCGGACTTCTTGGCCCGAGTTGCCTTCCGAATTTGCTTGCGGAGCCGTAGCCAATTCAGACGGGCTTCCGCATTCGATTCATCCCTCCTGTATGCTGCGTAGGCCTCCCGGCGCTGCTGAATGAGCTCCTTTAGCTCCCCGTCGAACCAATTGTTGGTGAAACGGGGTCGTATACATCTGGAGCCAAGGACCCGGTGCGCCGCCATTCGGAAGGACTGCGCCACTCGCTCGGTGACGTCATCTACCACCCGTTGGCTGTCGGCACCACCCGATAGGTCAAGCTCAGGCAGCTGATGCACTCCAAGCTTCTGTAGGCAATGCTGGAATACGTCATCGAACTTGTCGCGTAGATAATCCAGCGCTTGCTTCGCAGCGTGATCATTACCCGAGACACTAGCACCAATAAGCTTATCAACACGAAAGGACCTGTAAGGTTTCGCAGCCCGCTTTGGCCGGCGCTGGCCGCTCCACGTCAGTTCGGCCCATACTGCCTTGTGGTCCGTATCAAGATCATCTTCGCATACTCCGAACTTTGCTCCAGATGCCAAGCCAGGCGACGCGCAGATGTAATCGAGGAGGTGCTTGTCTGTGCCCATGCCGCGCTGCTCACGCCGGGACCACCAGTAGGACCCTTCCACTGGGCACGAGAAGCCGCTCAGATTTCGCAGGCCCGTAGCGACGAGGACAGCCGCGAGTCTCTTGCCGTTCTCCGAACGTACCGGTGCTCTCTTATCATCGACCTCCCCGTGCTGACCGACGATGCCCTCCTCTTTTCGGCTGCATGCCGGCCCGAGCTTCGCGTTGGCATCCGCCACCGTGACCACAAGACCTTTGGCTCCAAAAAAAGCTATAGCTGCCTGCCAGGCCGCATACGCCTCTGACGACTCTTCTTCCTGCGTTTCCTGGGGAAAGTAGCCGTTGCCCACATAGATATCCTGAGCGCCGGTAACACCCGAGGCGATACGCAGCCACACTTGCTGCCGGTGGTCGACGGGGGCTGACACCAGGTTGCAATACGGACCAAGGAAGTTAGCCACCGCGAATAGAACCCCACCCTTGCAGCGATTTTTCTCGCTGACCTCCGCAGGTTTTCCAAAAATCCGGAATCCATCCAGGCTGCATTTGGAAAGTTGCTTCTTGCCCATGCGGTGCTCCTGAGCCCCGATGACTAGCCAGCCCTCGTGCTTGTAGAATGATGCCCATTCCGCCGTGCCTACGTTGTCGTATCCCGTTTTACCCTGCCAGTTGTGACTCGCGACGAGTAGCTTGAAGCCGGTATCGAACTGCTTGGAGCGGTGCTTCTTGGCTCGTTTCCGGACCCGACGGCCGCGCTTGGCTTCCGCCCTCGTGCTGCCCCCTCTGCAGGTGCTTGCACAGGTTGGTCCCCCACTGCACTGGCCGCCGAATGCAGGGGCACCACATGCACATCAGCACACTCAGACACACACTTAGGTGCATCGGCAGCCAATGCCGAAGACACCACCTGCACATCATCGACACATTCTTCATGCAGATGCAAGACGCGATATCCCGTCGCAGCTTCTTCCTTCCGGACCGCCGCTTCCCCACGCAGATGGATGCGAATAAGCCTTCGGACACGTTCCCTGTCCCTGAACCTGCGCCCAAGGGCCACATTGACCCCTCTGCCGAAGAATTTGAGATGTTTGAGTTGCTGCAACGCAGTCTGCCTGCTGTCATCGTCCTCGTAGACCAGCTCCAGGTGACGAGACATTCGCTGGCCTTGCCACTCCATTACCGGGACCACCAGACCAAGACCGCTCATTTTGGAGGCGATCTCCTGTAGATTGGCGCGTTCTGGGAGCCCCCAGACAATCAGATTACGCCCGTCCTTGTCGTACCGATCTACCCGCCGGTACCGTCGAGGCGGCGGTGCCATCTGCCATATAGCGCCGCTCGCCTTATGTTGAAGCGCCGACCCGTGTGCCAGGTTTGGGGAGGAAGGATGAGGCGCAGCTAAGATAGCCTCTCCACGTGGTTCAGGAATTCCGTCATATACGCGAGCCCTCATCCTCCCATCCTGGGACATCGGGCCAGAGCCCGTCGAAGAGGCATTCCCACGGGGATTGTCCAGGTCTTCGGTGATTCTACCTTGTCCCATAAGGGCCACAGTGGTAGCTCCGTGCTTCGCGTATTTGTAATCCATTGAGAGTAGTAGACGGCCAATGTCGCTGGCCATCACCGCCGCGCCTCTTTACGCCGAGGAAAGCGCCCGTCCATGCAAATAGCATCGGCGGTATCTGCAACACACACTACACACATTTCCGCCGGTGTCACTGGACGCTGCCGCGTCGCTTCGTGCCCTTCGGCGCCCGCCAGCACCCCCAGCGTCGCCAGAACCTGCCTCACGCACTACACACACTCTCCATCGCATCGCCGACGCCTCTACTCTCATGCCTTATGGACTTTCAGCTGCTCCTAACAATACACATCATGAGGTACGGGTGTCCCCGAGTGGAGCCAGATCGGACGGCGTGCCGCTGAAACTCCTCCCCCACGTGGGTATAGAAGGCGCGAACCTAGCGGTACCTATAGGGTCTTACAGACAAGTATAGTAATCCCAGCCGAAGCTGCTCAGTTAGAAATGCAATGGTGGAGGGTGTGAATGCATGGGGCAAGGCACGGCAACGCAGCAAGGCACTGGCAAGGCATTGGGACCGACTGAAGCCCCTCTCCAACGTGCGCTCATCATGTGTTCCAGTTAGGCAACCCCGAAGAAGCGAAAATAGGGAGGAGACAAAACCCAGATAGGATGAAGATAGGATTGACATGAAGCCGAAATGGAGCCGAGTTGGAACAGGTCAACTCAGCCCCATCTCGGCTCAATGTGAATCCTATCTTCAAACCATCTCGTTACTGTTTCCTCCGAATGCTCACCTCAACAAGATCACCAAACCGGAACTGGAAGCCCCCAGGCATTTACTCGGCAGGAAATTCGGCGAAAATGGGCTAACCAGGAAACCAGACCCAAACCAACAGCCAAGAAAAACGAGCCAACCAACAATCCAACAGACAACCCCACAACCTGCCTGGCCGAACCCCTACCGAGTAAATGCCCAGTTGAGAGTTGCGCATATCCCGGTGACCGCCCTCCCCAAGCGGTCACCTTCGTGGGGAGAGGCCCAACCACCTCCTCTTCCCATGGAGTGCCATCTTGTGCACCCCTCCAGAATAATAATAATAATAATAATAATAATAATAATAATAATAATAATAATAATAATAATAATAATAATAATAATAATAATAATAGTGCTTCTCTGTCAATGGCTGATGCATTTCTGCACATGCGCCTCCATCGTCTCACCCGTGAGGGGAGTACGAAGAATTGACGATAAGCTCTAATGACACCCCCGCAAGGGCAGTTCCAACACTTCCAGACGGGCCGGTATGTTCAATGAAAATACTGGTCAGACGGATCGGTATGTTCAATGAAAATACTGGTGGCACCGACGGGAATCGAACTGGCGACAGGGCCCAGATGGTAGAACTTGACCACTGGGCTATCACGGTGTCCAATAATAATAATAATAATAATAATAATAATAATAATAATAATAATAATAATAGTGCTTCTCTGTCAATGGCTGATGCATTTCTGCACATGCGCCTCCATCGTCTCACCCGTGAGGGGAGTACGAAGAATTGACGATAAGCTCTAATGACACCCCCGCAAGGGCAGTTCCAACACTTCCAGACGGGACGGGCCGGTATGTTCAATGAAAATACTGGTCCAGAAATAGACCGGTATGTTCAATGAAAATACTGGTGGCACCGACGGGAATCGAACTGGGCCCAGATGGTAGAACTTGACCACTGGGCTATCACGGTGTCCATAATAATAATAATAATAATAATAATAATAATAATAATAATAATAATAATAATAATAATAATAATAATAATAATAATAATAATAATAATAGTGCTTCTCTGTCAATGGCTGATGCATTTCTGCACATGCGCCTCCATCGTCTCACCCGTGAGGGGAGTACGAAGAATTGACGATAAGCTCTAATGACACCCCCGCAAGGGCAGTTCCAACACTTCCAGACGGGACGGGCCGGTATGTTCAATGAAAATACTGGTCCAGAAATAGACCGGTATGATCAATGAAAATACTGGTGGCACCGACGGGAATCGAACTGGCGACTGGGCCCAGATGGTAGAACTTGACCACTGGGCTATCACGGTGTCCAATAATAATAATAATAATAATAATAATAATAATAATAATAATAATAATAATAATAGTATGTATGTATGCATCGTCTGCCAATTGCTGAGCCAAAAGGCCCCGATCATCAGGCGAGAGACTGACACGGGGGGGTGGAGGACCTCGAACAAGGGTATTGGAGGCTTATGTCCGTTGAGGATATGCCATTAGCTGCATCAGTACGCCTCAGATATAGTAAATATTATTATTATATTATTATTATTATTATTATTATTATTATTATTATTATTTTGGACACCGTGATAGCCCAGTGGTCAAGTTCTACCATCTGAGCCCTGTCGCCAGTTCGATTCCCGTCGGTGCCACCAGTATTTTCATTGAACATACCGATCCGTCTGGACCAGTATTTTCATTGAACATACCGGCCCGTCTGGAAGTGTTGGAACTGCCCTTGCGGGGGTGTCATTAGAGCTTATCGTCAATTCTTCGTACTCCCCTCACGGGTGAGACGATGGAGGCGCATGTGCAGAAATGCATCAGCCATTGACAGAGAAGCACTATTATTATTATTATTATTATTATTATTATTATTTTGGACACCGTGATAGCCCAGTGGTCAAGTTCTACCATCTGGGCCCTGTCGCCAGTTCGATTCCCGTCGGTGCCACCAGTATTTTCATTGAACATACCGGTCCGTCTGGACCAGTATTTTCATTGAACATACCGGTCCGTCTGGAAGTGTTGGAACTGCCCTTGCGGGGGTGTCATTAGAGCCTATCGTCAATTCTTCGTACTCCCCTCACGGGTGAGACGATGGAGGCGCATGTGCAGAAATGCATCAGCCATTGACAGAGAAGCACTATTATTATTATTATTATTATTATTATTATTATTATTATTATTATTATTATTATTATTATTATTATTATTATTATTATTATTCCGCCCTCTGGTCGTACCTTGCGGTTCCCGCTTCACGTGCGTAGACCGCTTAACCATAGGGCAAGAGCGATGTTGGTTCCGAGGCTATGGTGTTCCGTTGGTTCCGAGGCTATGTTGCGTTGGTTCCGAGGCTATGTTGCGTTGGTTCCGAGGCTATGTCGTTGTGTTGTTCTGGGTTTCGCATAAGACATATACACTACGTGGGATCAAATGGTTATTTACATTCCGTGATCTAGGGGTTGTGACGGGTTTTGAGGCGTCCCGGATACTTTCCACAAAACGTCCTCATGCGCTGGCAGACCGCATGAAATGTCTGCTACGCCTGTGAGTACCTCCATGCGGGCCCTACCCAGTCTCGTGGAGCTCTCACGCGGGGAAGATCAATCATTTGTAGTTGATTTCCTGCAAGGTACCCGAAACTGTGGGGGTAGTAGGGACTTCCTTTTGGGGCCTTCTGTGCAGGATGGTAAGAGTTATTCTTCCCTCCCTAACATGCTCACTTCCTGTTGGGACGAGGGATGGGTCCTCGGGCTCATATATATATATATAAATATATATAAACTGCGTGTATATGGTTTATGTGTCTTTTCGTCAAAATCTCTCTTAATGTGCTCAGTTAGAAAAACTTATGCCAAACATTTGACACTTTTTTGTTTTCTATGTATGTTTTCTATATGTCAAAATTTAATGTTGGTTTTTTATGTTTTTAAGGCTTGTTTTATACTTTGCGGTTGGACAAGTCGCGAATACATAAATGATCACAGAGGTGAGGTGAGGGGGGGGGGGATAACACAATTAGAAAACCCAGTCAATTTAATAAAATTGTTTCAGAAAATGGGGACAATCCAATTGATGGATTCTTCCTTATCACCCATTTTTTTCATCAAAGCAGAGAGAGAGGGAAAGACAAGAATTTCCTCCCTCTCTTCTCCCTCCTCCCCAACCTTGAGCGAGACAAGAAAGAATTTTTTCTTTCTCGGGTTCTTCATGGTTTTATCTAGTGGAACCCAAGCGAAAAGATGATTCTCGCTTCGCTCGTTCGCATGGCGAGTAAAATACTTGACTTCGTTTCGGAAGGCGTCAAAACCATCCACCAAACCGAGGCCGACAAACCCAGCAGACACGCGAACAAAATACGCGTCTTTGTTTTCTCCAGGGGCTTTTTTTTCAACTTCATTCCAAGGTTTCCAGAAACCTACAACCACATTCATTATCGTAAAAAAAGAAACAATAGAGTTAGGACTTACCAGCGAGGTTAATTCCACCAACTCCGTCTGCTAATTCGTTAGGATCTCCCATAGTCTATTACACACACCAAAAGCATGTGTAATAGAAATTTCTTTGAATGAGGGTGGGGTTTAAACCCCTGGTTTTTAAAAAAACCATTTGATACTAAGTCTTTTTATTCCGAGTTGCTACCAACACTCTCGGTTCTAAAGACTTTGTGCATATTCCTATCATTTTCACGTTTAATATTTCTATTAATGCTATCATTTACGTGTTTATTAATACCGTCACTGGAATATTTGTTGAAAGATGCATTAAACGATAAATGCTCGTTCTCAAAACACAGACTCAAAACGTACTCACTAACTCTTACCCTCACTCTCTCCAAGAGATAACGTCGACGGTGGCTACCCAACTTGCTGTGGCAAGTGTATATCAGTTAGACTACACACAGGGCAGCGCCCCCAGTCAAGTCCGCAGGAGGAGCTGGGATGACTGGTTTGCGCAAGTCAGAGCCGACCTCTCGTCCGTGGAATGTTGGGAGTACGTTGCGCCCCTGGAGGACGTACTGGAATGGCGGATGGAAGTGGAGGAGGAGGCAAGGGAGGCCGCTGCGGCTGCTGAAATGAAGGGATCTGGCAACCGGAAGGGAGCAAAAAAGGGGCGAACACTGGATTGCAACCTGCGTCGTCCTCTCAAGATCGGGCTGCGCCGGTTGAGCCGGAAGAGGGTAAGAGAAACCTGACACCTGCTCAAAGGAGAAAGGTGATAGCAAGAAGGGGAAGGAGGGGGGGGGGGGGCGCCCCCCCTTTTTTTTTCTTCCCTCCACCTGAGCCCCCTTAGCCCGGGGGGGCTCAAAAAACAGGGGGCGGAACCGAAAAAAAACTAAGAAAATACCACAGCCATGCCGAAGCGCTCCCCCCCCCCCTCCCCCCCCCCCCCTCATTCTTCGGGCCCGAATTTGCAGGGGGGGCGCCTCCCCTCCCCTGGGCACCCCCCCCCCCCCCCTGTATCCCGAAATCCTTTCTGTCACCCTTCCCTCTTCCCTCCCCTGAGCCCAGGGGGCTCAAGGAGCAGGGAAAGGGGGAGGGAAAGGGCGCGGAAGCTACAAAAAAAATTAATACATGAAACGCCTCCACTAAGCCCCCTCCCCCCCCCCTCTCTTCCCTTCTCCCTTGTCGAGACTTTTTTATTACATTTCTTTTGTACTTTCTTAGATTCCCCCCTGCTCCCTCCCCCTTCCCTCTCCCTCTCCTACTTCTCAGTGCCAAGCGTAAAACCTTGTCGAGCATTAATAAAAAAAAATTACATTTTCTTGGCGCGCCCCCTCTCCCCCTTTTCTCTTCTGGGATGAGGGGGGGGGGAGAGTGGAAAGCTAGGGAAGAGGAGAAAGAGGGGGGTGCAGGGGGGAAGGGAGGGAGAAGAAGGGAGGGGGCGGGGTGCGGGGCAGGGGAAGAGGGGAGGAGAGGAGGAAACAAGGGGGGGGGGGTGCTTCTCCCTGCCTCCCCACCCCCTCTCTCCTTTGAATTTGTCTTGTGCCTTTCCTTCCCTCTACTTCCCCCCCCCCCCCCCGAGCCCGGGGGGCTCAAAGAGCAGGGGGCAGAACTAAAACAAAACTAAGAATATGCCACTGAGCCCATGCCGGGCACCCCCCCCTCATTTTCCGGGCCCGAATTTGCAGGTGAGGGGGCGCCCCCCCCCCAATATCCCCAAATCCTTCCTGCCACTCTGCCCTCTTCCTTTCCCAGAGCCCAGGGGGCTCAGAAAGCAGGGGACGAGGGGAAGGGCGCAGAAGCTACAAAAATGAGACTTTTTTGTTACATTTTTTTTTGGTACTTTCTTGGCTTTCCCCTGCCCCTTCCATCTCCCGCTCCCCGTTTTCACGCGGGGGGAAACTAAGACAATTCGTGCTCTACCCATCGCCAGCCCAACGGCCCAGTGCTCCCAATCGTCCGGAGTCATGCGCAGATTATAATACCATTTCCACCAGTGTAGCTCCGCACGCGGTGCATTGTTGAACACAGTAGTGTGGTCCCCTTCTATCTCCGCCTCCAGTGGGCCAGCAAACAGGAACGGTGTGTCTCGCTGCGCCATGTATACGTATCCACACGACTTCTCTCCCTTCCTAGGCACATGTCGCAGTCCCCACCCGTCCGCCGCCGGCGCCAGGTACTTATCATCGTCCACACTCCTCGGAACAGGATCCTCCATCGTTGGTCTTCTTTCTTGCAGGTTGATTGCAATGCATGACACGGCCGCGGCAGGAGGGCGCTTTCCGGCATTCGGCCCCTTGCGTCCATCTCTCCCGCCATCTTCCTTGGCCGTTTCCTTCTGCGGCTTGTCTCCTTTCGGAATTTTCTTGCGGCATCTGTCTTTTAGCGTAGGACAGCTCTTCCCCACATGATCGTGTCCAGGGATTCGGCATTTTTCCATACAGCGAAAGTATTTGTGTGGCTTGGCGCAGTTGTAACATTCGAGCTTCATCTTGCCCTTGTCGCCCCTGTCGCCCTTGCTCTCTTTTGCCTGTTGCCCTGCCCACATCGCAGCCTCTTCCTTGTTTGCAGACCACTGCGCATCATTCGCAATCACCCGTCTCTGAAAGGCATTCTCGAACGAGTCCCAGTCCCTCGACGGCTCCGCCACCTGTGCATCGAGGAATGGTTTCCACAGGTGCTTCTCTGGGCACCTCGCCAACGCCGTCTTGCGGACTCCAACCGGCTCCCTGTGATCTTCCAGGAAGTCGCAGTGCGTAACGAAGTCACGTAGTTGAGCCATCATGTCATCTCTCACATTAAATTGCCAATTACTCACCAGGTTGTTCCTTCTCTGCATCTGATGCACCTCGGTACCCTGGTATCTTTGCCGCAGGATGTTGATGATCTCCTCCGGTCGTAGAGTAGGCTGCCTGACTAGATGACGGATAATCCGCTCGGCCGGTGACCCATACTCAAGGGCCTTATACAGCCACATAAATATTTGCGCCCTTCTGGCTAGTATTTTGCGTCGTTGAAACATGGTAAGGCGAACAGCCGGTTCAGGCTCCGGTTGCCTAGCCTCCGCCCCCCTCGCCTCCGTCCCTTTCTTCCCAGACTTGGCTCGGGACTTGTTCTCCTTCTCCTCCTCCCCTTTGCCACGGTCCGGTGACGCAGCGCTTGACTCCGCCTCGACCTCCGATCGCCACGCCAGAACCTCCTCAGGGGCGCAACATACTCCCAGCATTCCACCGAGCTCAGGTCCACTCGCACTTGTGCGAACCAATCGTCCCACCTCCGTCCCTTGACCCCATCGATGAACGCCGGCGCTTTCCCTTGCAGAACAATGGTCGCCGCGTCCTTTTCTCTGATAGTAGCAGAAGCACTCACAACCCAATGTAATAATAAACTCCGGTAGACGGACTAGTTGGCAGAGGCCGGGTTAGAGCCGGTTCACTTTGGTAGTTGATGGTTGAGCAGATTGTGAGATTTTACTGAGAGGACAGAATTGCCTCTCTTTTATTGGTGGTAAACTGAAGCACGAGGTCGGCTGACCTGAGTAATTGTCCTAATACGGTCTACAGTAAAAATCAGTAAAGTCAGTAATGTCAGTCATATTGAAATAATAATATGAGAATCAGTCCTAACGATAATCATTACAAATTGTAACTACCGTCAGAAATTACTGTTTAGTAAACTACATTGTAATGTACGAACCACAAGAAATTGTGGGAAGCTATGTGTACTTGAAGGCTAGCGTTCCTGAGGCGGCAGCTGCGGTGGCGACGATTGCAGAGCACCAGGCCAACAGAGAGAAATTCGATTTTTGCGCGGCCGAACAGCTGCTCCGATACTTTGTCCATGTACGGAACAGAGGTGTGAGGTTTGTGTCGAATGGTAACAGGGTGTTGGAGGCCGACTCTGCTCGTCCCTCGGCAATGGAGAGAAAATGTATTCCCGAACGGGGGGAGCTGTGTTTCTGGCAGGTGGGCCGGTTGCGGTGAGATCGACAACACAGAAGCACTTAGCAACGGGAACACAGGAAAGCGAGACGTATGCAGCATCGGAAGTGCTGCATGATTTGGAGGCGGTGCGAAACATGGTGCGATCGTTGCCGTGGTCCGATCAGAACCCACTTAAGGCGGAGCTGCATGGAACGCCGACGCTGCGGGTTGATAATCAGGCGACAGTCAGCACAGCCCCGAACTCAGTGTTTGGAAAGAGGTTGAGGCACATCGCGTTGCGACATCACCACATAACTGAGGCGATACGGAAGGGGGAGGTGGTGCTGACGTGGATGCCCTCGGAGGACAATAGGGCTGACATATTGTCGAAGAAAATAACTAGCCCGTCAGTATTTAAACGTGGGGCAGACCGACTGACTGGACACTCGAATTCACTCTTTCTCTCAGTAGTGATGAGACGGACAATGATAGGAAAGTCAGCAAGTGGTTTGCAACATTGATAGTATTATTCACGTCCTATGGAATTAGGGGGAGCTTTATGCCAACTTCTTTTGTAGAAATAGAATTGGTAATTGTAATACGATAGGCCGTGTAACTTGACAATTGAGGACTAGAGAATTAATGATAGGACTGACACTAGCCAATTGAAATTGATTAATTTCATTATGACTGAATGTAGCAATTCTAGGTGTCAGGTCAGGACACGCGTCTTCGGTACGCGCCAATTTGTACCTCAATCTATGTCTTAGTAAAGTATTTCAGATTTGCCAAATCAAGCAAGTCATTAAGTGCTCCGGTACTGAACACCGTTCCGACTCAAGTATTAATATAAAGACCGGGTGCCTTTAGCCATCCATCCTCGCTCTACCATGAAACGCACTAGGTCGTCAACGGGGTCAGCTTCCCCTTCTTCCTCAGGCAAACTTGCATATTCCTTCCCTAGTACACTCTGAGACTCGCCGTTCACAAACCTCTCTCGGACCCGGAACGGTCTAGTACGTGGTTGAAACACGGCGGCACTGTTGGCTGCAGCACCTTCCACGGCTCAATGTCTCGGCCACCTAGGCTTGTTCATGGGATACTCACTGCCCTGCGCCCAGTCGTACAACAGCCTAGTCCACTCACCCCACATGTTCCGGAAGTCGGCCTCATCCTTTTCTTCCTCACCGCTCAAGGCTGGACGGTGCAACCGGCGCATCTCCTCTTGCTGTTCTGCCACGGTTCGGAGTCGGCTCTCTTGCTCTCCGGTATCTAGTCGGGTAGGGCTAACGGTCTCCGTCACAGCCTCACACTTCCTAACCTATTTGTAATTAGGATAATACCGTTTTTACATATTAATCGTTATTCGGTGGCACAGGTGGCACTTAACTATTTACCAATACAATATTTCAGTTACCATTTTAATCAGTACGGATGGATGGTCAGTTAGGACACAGTATAGGTAGAATCATTCAGTCCATATTATAATTAGTCACAGTCATTAGTTGTGCTTCCAACCATAATCATTGCAGTGACGTGGCATAATTCTAGAGTAAAACGGAAAGTGATTGTATTCTCAGTAAAGTTCAGTTCCAGTAACAAGGAAGTAGTCGTGGGATTATTTTAGCGTCATTTACCGACATCCGGAACTCAATTTGCCGGAATTCCTCATAAGGAATAGTCCGTCAATTGTGTTTAATCAGACTTGCTTTTAGTCGTGTGTATTTCGGATTCACGTCCGGAGCACTCCTCTCAGTTTGAATCACGGTTTTATTCATCAGCGAATATATTCAGTCATCGTCTTTCACGGTTATGCAACCTTGATTGCTAACTACCTCATGAGCAAGTCAGCACTCAGCAGGTCAGCAATCAACAGACTAGCAGGTCAGCAATCAACAGACTAGCAGTCAGCAGACTAGCAGACAGCAGAACAATAGTCGACAGACAAGCAGCAGTAGTCAACAGACTAGCAGTCAGCAGAACAGCAGACAGCAAAACAATAGTCAACAGACAAGCAGCAGTAGTCAACAGACTAGCAGACAGCAGAACAATAGTCGACAGACAAGGATTGAAATAAGTAAACATACCCTGACCGAGATTTTCGCGAAACTTTATCTCCTGCAAAATCGGAGTCCACAAACCCTACCGACGGATTTTCCGAGACTATCCTATAGACATTAGCGATGATTGGTACACTGAAAGCTTCCATTCCGGGAATTCCAGGCTTTTCTGTGAATTCGTTCATTGCATTGGCCGCAGCGCATGACCCATGGTTAGACTTCCAGTCTTTGGGGGTTTTTGGGACAGAGAAACAAGATTCTAATAGTTTCCTAAGATTCTTGTCTCCCCTCCGGAAAAACAGCGCCCTTGGTGTTAATAACCACAAGAACATGCGGTACCGGTGCGCCATCGCATATGTGTCGGGATTGGGGACTTGGGATTTAGCCGCAATACTCAACGGGCAAATTAGGAGGGGCCTCGTGTGCACGGCTAAAAAGATAAGCATGCCTATTAGGCACCTTAGGTCATACTTCAATAGCCGGTGGTCTTTCTTGAGAGATGCAGGATTTTCAGATGTGAATGGGGTTTTAGCAGGTACTTCGTTCATATATCCTAGTTCGTTCAAGATGAGAAGTTCGTATTTGCGTTGATGTAACACAATACCTTTCTCAGTTTGAACAATCTGAATATTCTTGAACTCTGTGGCTTTACCCAGATCTTTGCACCTGAAACCCTTTGTCTCAAAGTGCGCGACTAACTTGAGGTGTTCAGACCTAGTTGCCGCGTGGCATCCGTCATCGACGTGGAAGGATAAGAGTTGTGTGGTTTTGAGGCTGCTCCGATGTCTTATGAAGGAAGCTCTATCGAGCGTAAAGGTTTTGAACTTAAGTTCACCCGTGAATTCCCGTACAACATATCGTACCACAACCGACCAGATTCCGGGTGGCAGTATAAGGCCTTTTTCAAAAGCCAAACGTAATCCTCCGATTGGAATTCGGGCGGTGGCCTTACGTAAATGTTGTACGGGAGTTTGGCGTGTAGATAGGCCGTGGTAAAATCAATCAGCCATAAGTCGATCCCAAAGCATGCGGCGTAAGCTATCATGAGCAAAATTGTCCGATGTTGAGCAGTGGGGGAGTAAGTCTTTTTAGAGTCATACTGGGTGTATGCCTTCAAAAGGCCCCCCTCTCAACGTAATTCGGGCTTTATGAAACTCATCTAGCGTACCCTGTTGCTTGACGGTGTCTATCCATTTACCGGAATGATTGGTGTCCCGGACATTCTAGCTTCCTTTTCCTTGCGCCAAACAAAAGCCTTAAGTTCTTTCAGCTGCTCGAACTCCTTCTGCCGAGCTTGCTTACGGTCTTTTGGTTTTTTGTATTACCGGGAATTCCGGAAATTTCTCACTGACAAGACAATATTCCGCACGTTCTTCTCGGGCGCATGCCGTGACATGTGCGCTCCTTGTCCCTCCCGAGATGACGTTCTCCCCAGAAATTTCGCCTTGTTCATGCGATCTCCAATTAGAGCTGTGTTCAGCCCGTTGCTCAGCCACCCTTTCCTTCTCCACCTCGATAAACGCAAATTCGGACGTGGTATCAAAGTTTTGGCCGCCCGCATTGGGCGCGGCAGCTTCGCTTTGATTCTCGTCCTCATTTGAGGTGATCGATCGGGGTGGCGGTTTTGGGACATGAGCAATGGCAAACTTGAGAATTTCCGTATCAATCACTTTGTCGGTAACTCCATCATCAAAGAGGACCGCGTGTGCCGGGAAACGTTTGGTTTTACGGACAACTGGGGCAGTGGGTGCGGACACCGTTCCTTTGCGAACCGCAGTTTACCAATCATTCCCGTAAGTTTGTTTAGCTCATACGCTTTGGCCGGAATTTCCGTATATATCCCAGAAAAATCTTGTCTCTCTTTGATCCTGTGTTTCTTTTTCGTGACTTTCGCCTCCCCCCGATCCCCACTGGGCTTAGGAGTCATACCTTTCGGGGTAGGAGGTACTAAGAGTGGTGGGTCAGATCTGTCCTCCCTGACTTCCACTCCCTTAGTATCGCCGTTCCCTGTATTGGGGTCATTGGGGGGCGCCTCAAATGGGGGCGATCCGGATGATAAACCCCCGGCTGGAGAAGTGTCTCCCCCAGTCGGAGATATCTCCACCGCAATCTCCCCCGGAACATTACCTTGACTTTCCGGGTGCTGTTGGGTTCGTTGGGGTTCGGAAGGGGGCAAGTGCCATTTCACCGAAAACATCTCTTCAGAGGTATTGATCTCTGCTAGAGACTTGAATGCTTCCCTCTTCCCCAATTTCCAGACATCGAACGCGACATCACGAACATTACCGTGTATTTTCCTTGCGACCGGATCATGCACCCGATAATATCCAGTATTCCGTTCGTACCCGATAAATATTACTCTCTTTCCCCTTTCTCCTTTCCCCCTCTTAGCGTCCACTTTCATAAACGCCATACACCCGATAGGCCTGAGGTGATGGAGCATGGGTTTACGTTTGTGGATTACTTCGTAGGAGGGTCCATGAGCTATGGGAAAGAGATTGCTAAAATAGGTTGCAGCTTTCTCTGCTTCCACCCACATAGAGGGTGGAAGTTCGGCGTCGCTAAGGATAGCTCTGGCGGGCCCACCATTGGTTTGGTGGGACCTCTCTACCTTAGCGACAACCTGTTTCTCCCCTGTCGGTGCCTCGAGAAAGACTGGCTGATTCACGTCAACCCACTCTTTGAACTCTGTATACATCCCGTACTCTTGGTCGCAAGTAATAAACTTAACCTTCTTTCCTGAATGTCTCTCAAAGAAGGCGGTTTGAGAAAACAAGGAAAAAATTCATTCTTGTGACGCAAATAGTAATCGAGTTCAAAGTTGGATGCTAAGCACTTACAACTCATTGGGGTTGAGGGGTTTGGTCCCTGGGGCATCGAAAACCGTGAGGTTGTTAGGTAGAGCTCTCCCCCTAGCTACTATCTGTTTCTCCTCAATTCTGATAGGTTTGTCTAGGACTATGACCTGATTGTTTTGATGCACAACGGCGAGCCCTTTTCGCACCCATGCCTAGGTTGCGACAAGCACATACTTTAAATGTGGGTAGGTGGTATACGAATCAAATACACAGACTTCATCCCTATGAGAGCCAGAGGTTCATTCGAACCTTGCCTTTATACTCAGTTCTAATGCTTCCTTTTGCAATTCTGAACTTCTGCGGGGCTCTCACAAGTTTGACGAATGTGGATTTGTCGGGTGACTGTGTTTCGCTTGCTCCACTGTCATCTACCCACACAATACTACTAGCTTTAATGTGCTGTCTGTCTCATTTCCCATCAGCATAACAGCGCATTCAGCATGTGTGTTGTCTTGTGTTGCTGTGTTTGTGCTTTGCGTGTTGGTGGTGGTGTCGTCGGTCTGAGAACTATCCGTCTCATCCTTTTCCGGTGGTGCTCACTCTTCTTCCTCTCCCTCTCTTCTCATCATCATGATAGTCATATGATGGATGTACCCCACCTCTCCCTCGTCTTCTGACTCTGAGTCTGACTTAGAAGAAGGCTCAAGGTTGTCTGGTACACTCTCTGAAGAGAAAGAAGAGGAAGAGGAAGGGGACAGACGGGCTGTAATAATCTATCCGAGATGATGTATATTAATAGCAAGGTTTTTATAAGGATCAATAAAAACACTTTAATGAGATCGAACTGAATGTGGTCTGATCAAATCATGCTGATCACATGACATCACATGATAATCTAATCTAGAATGTCTAGTAAACCAATATATGACTGTAATAATGACCATGGTGCAACTGTATCATAGTCAACTGTGGTCATTATTCTGGATTCATGTGATAATTGGATAGATCGGTGCGGGGATGCAATACAGATGGCAAATTGGCAATATTGCTGTGATTTATGGTGACAAACGGCAAAATATATGCAACTATCAGTCGTGGTATTGCTGTTGACATTCAAGACAACAAAAAAAATTGATTTTTCTGTTTTGGTTGGAATTTCAGTTTTGGTTGGAATTTTGATTTTGGGTGAAAATTTGAATTTTTCAAATTAACAGCTATATTCGTCCGCAAAATATCGTAAACTTTCGCGAAATGTTACCGTTAAATTTGAAAATTTGAATTTTTGTCACAAAAATGAAAAACTGTCACAAAAATGAAAATCTGACACAAAAATGAAAAACTAATTTTTGTTGTTGTCTTGAATGTCAACAGCAATAATATTGGCATTACACAAGAATAAATGTTAATACTGCGGTAATTTCGAGATCAACTGTCATAAAAAAGATAAGACGAAATATTCCGAATATTGCGGTCTTACACTCCCCCGAACTCGATATCCCGTGCCCGCCATGACGGAATCGATCGCGTCTCAGAAGAGAGAATTCCTTAGCTTTCATGCTATACCGTTATCGAATCCATTAATCAACAAACTAAACCCCATTAATAGTTGGGAATGCACCATCAATTACTAATCTCCCCCTGTAATTAATATTTGTACCACTGTTCAAGTAAACTAAACCTATACTAAGCCAATCACGGAGAAAGGTCCTTAGTCTAAAAACGAAAGTCAAACGTTGTAGATCACTCTCCGTCGCAGACCATCGTAGCGCCACTATGCTCATAACGTACTATCAAGTAACATAGTACATTATTTAATGAGCATGAATTCAACGGAAGTAAGCCGCGCACGTCAAATCATTTTAAATAGTCCGCGAGTCGAACAGTGAATTGATCGACAAGCTTCAAAATACTGAGGCGTAGGCAATGCCTTCGTAAATACATCCGCCAGGTTGTCGTTAGTCCCAATCTTACGGCTAGTAATCCTTCCAGTCCTTTCCATCTCTACAATGTAATGGTGTTTCAGCGCTAAGTGTCTCGACCTTTGACTGCCAAAGCCATTGGTGGTAGTCAACACGGATCCCTGATTGTCACCATAAACTGTTGAAGGCCTAGGTATGGGTATACCCAGCTCGTCACAAAAATTCTGAATCGCCACCGCGTTCCTCGCCGCCGATGATATGGCCATGGTTTCGGACTCCTGTGTTGAAAGGGCGACCGTCGATTGCCGCTTCGACGCCCAAAAGACCGGACCGGTAATAAGTTGTAATTCTCCAGATCGCGAGCGTCGAGTAAATTTGCACCTCCCAAAATCAGCGTCCGCGTAGGTCTGCAAGTCGACCGTCCTCCAATCGACGTTTGAAGGGAAGAATAATCCACGTTGATCCCGCAGGGAGCGATAAATCCTACTAATCATACCATATGCAACGTCCGGTTCCTGATGCATGTAAATGCATAATCTATTAACTGCATAAGCAAGTTGTGGTTGTGTTTGGGACATTGGCCAGATGAGCTCACCAGCAAGCTTGCGTAGAGACCATTGTCTCATAGTTGCATTGGCGTCCGCCGGTTGTGGTTCCAAATCGGTGCACTGGGTCGTGGTTGGCTTCGCGTTTGCAAAACCACGATCCTGCAGCAAACCGTCAATATAAGCCTTTTGATGGATCAACAACCCAGTATCAAGTCGAACGAATTGCATCTCACAAAAGACTTCCACGTCGCCTTTATCCGTTAAACGAAACTATGCCTCTTGTAGGCGCCGAACTAGATTGTCATGTTGCTCTTCCCTCTGACAAAATACGAGCATGTCATCAGTGCGGAGCAAGACGACCCATGGAAATGACCTTTTATAAATTGGCGAAGGTAGGCGGAAACTGCAGCTGTGGATCCCTGAGGAAAAATATACATGCATCTACCGTCGACTGCAAGTAATCCTATTTTTCTCAGAAAACGTGAAATGTGGTTATACCACCTTCTTCCTGCTTGAGGGGACCCATAGAGCGCCTTCCTTACTTTCCAAATTCTGTTCGGCCTTTCCTGCGACCTAAAATCGTCAGGAGGTATTGCGTAACATATTTCGCCCATGTCTGCGTGCCAGGGAATAAAGCTTGACTAAAGTCAATATGTTTTATGTACGCTTCATCGCAACCATCAGCGAACAAAGAGTGAGCAAGAAAATGTGTTGAGCAACAGGCAAAGAGAGGTCTCATATGGGTTGAAATGTTGAAACGGTACCATTTGATTCCCGTAGATAACCACTCTGGATTTGTACTTCGATGCCCCGGACGCCTCGTCGACCTTAATAGCATCAACAAAGCCAGTTCGAATTGGTTTTACTTTGTCTTTGTCAGCATCATCCCACATAGCCCACTCCAAGCATCCGGCATCATACAAACCCTGTATCTCTTTTTCTCTTGCTTTCACCACCTCAGGTATCTGTCGTAAAACCTTCTCTGGTTTTCGTAGGACACGTGTAAAATAAACAAACGTCAGTGTATTTCACTTCTTCGTCGTCGTTCGCGAACTCAACGTCATTGTCCTCACTTGTTATTGCCATGTGATACCTGTGTGTCGACGTGTTTGCCGGGGTTTGTCTCCTCACTCTCCTACCACTCACTATATTTGTACTGGAGATATTTCCCTCAATGTCTCTCGGAGCCTTCTTTTCCTCCCTTAACCCGTACTTACTGTCAGGGAATACAATTACTCTCCCTCTCTGCTGCCTGATGGGAACCCTCCCTGCGTTCTGCCTCACGTTTCTTAGTGGTGTGTTTTCTATTTGTGGTGCTATCTCGAGACCAGGCAGATGGTTGCGGGGTCTTTTGTCCTCTGATATCCTTTTTCACAGTTTCACTCTGAAATCCAACCGAATTTTCCGTCGAATTTTCACTCAAATTTTCCTGGGCAGCAAGTGTGGGTTTGCAACAACGTGGTCTCCCATCATTTCATCACTCCATGCACACTACTCGTCTATGTTTGCAGTATATTCCCTAACGTGTGTGTTGAACCTTACATTTCTTTGCTCAACTACTTGTTTCTCCTTGAGCAAGTACACTCTGTACAACCTTCGAAACAAGTTGTAGCCCACAAGCACGCCAGGGGTTGCCATAGACATACCTTTTTCTTGTCGCCACACTTACCCATGCAAGACACCCTCAGGCTGCAAAAAGCCCATAGGTGGTCGTCTCTTAAGCGTAATTTCGTAGGGCGAGATTCCCTTGTACTTGCCTGTCGTCATAGGCGTCACCATCCTAATCACCCATTCAGCTTGCTCCATCTCCTGGCAAAACGCAGGGGGTAAATGAGCATCAATCCGCATAGCTGTTGATCTCGTCCCTTCCGTTCTGTGTTCTCTCTCTGCAATGGGATTTGATCTGGGTTCGTCTCTAGATGTGGTCTTAAGTATTATGCCATTAGTGTTGCAAACCTCTACCATTTTGTTGGTTGCACATTCTCCATCACATCTGATTTGCTTCACCATGCGCCCAGTCTGAGCCAAGAAGAACGCCACCACCTTTGCAACAAACGGCAAATACAGATCCTCCTCACGTGTGGGTGAAAAATTGTTGAAACCAAACTTGCCCTCCTCATCCTTCAACACTAGCTTGTAGCGATTACCTGTAAGCGACTTCGTTCTCCAGGGTCCTCTGAAGTCCATGTTCAGACTTTCTCCCACCCTAAATTCAGAATCAACATTAGAGTTCTCTTTGTAGACAGGTAAACGTGTTATCTTTGTATGTTGGCATCCGTTGCATATGCAATCTCTCTCGCCAGCCTTTGCCAACTATTCTCCTGCCGTACTTCAATGCCCATTGTTCCATCACCTTGACCCCTGCGTGGCCCAACATGCTTTGCAAATCCATTTCTTTAATTGGCCTTTTAGGGATAAGGGGTCTGAGAGAAAAGTTGGCAACGGGTTGAGCCTCTGCATCAGCATGAGGGTCAAATCGTTCGTCTACTTTCAGATTGCTGTCGTCAGCGGTGTCGAGTCTATACAATGTATTTCTCATCATTCGTCCTCTACAAATGATGTCTTCCTCATTTATCTTCACCGGGCGTTTCAATATAAACGCCTGGTTGTTTTGCAAAATGGTTGCAAACCCATAAGCATTGTCCAAAACGCCGGGGGATAATAGTTTTGCTGCTGACGAGTGCGTCGCTGATTTCTAATGTCCCTTCTCTACCCCCACCTGACACTATAGGTATCGTTGCCTTCGCCCGCATTGACACACGCATCGTATGCTCGGTGATACCAGCCAGGTTCACAGGTGCTCCCACTTGCACATCATGCATAGGCGTAGACGTGTACAAGAGTCCTGTTACACCCTGAATCAATAATCGTCGGTACATTTTCTTTCGACGAGACACTTAAAGTCACAGCATGTCCCTCATCGTCCCGTTCCACCTTCTGCACACACACAGCCGTTTCAACTAATGTCGCAGCTATGTTGGTATGTACCCTGGATGGTTGGTAGGTTGAAGGTCGCATCGCCGGAGGCGCCTCCAATATCGTGGGACGGCTCATGATGCGGTAAGTTGGAAAGCCTGACAACTTGCGGTATATGTCTGAAAGTGTTTTAGAGTCGTACCTAGATGGTAGTTGGTACCTCGTTCCCGACTGACCAGTCGGCACAATCTCGTAGCGCGTCATCCTATGATAGGCAAACATTGCGAAGTCGCGCCTTACCGATCCAATTCCACACGGCGGCAAAAACTCTTGATTCGTCAGGCTTCGCAGCGGGTAGAGTTCGTCATTCTGAGCATACTTGCAGAAGTCCCTATGGGCCTTCCAACCTCTCCTCTGATGCAACTTGCAGCAGTAGAACACCCAGTTGCAACCTTGACACCTAAACATAGGTTTCATAAGCGTCTCGATTTGGTCGCAGTACTCGCGTGAACGTGGCGGTAGGGGCCTGGAATGAGGCATATCAGCAGGATATATACCTGGAGGTTGATAGTTGCCACAGTGTCGGCAAAACCCCACCATTGACTCCCAGCTAGATGGAAAGATATTGAAACCCAACCTTATACTCCAATACTCCATCTCCATGATTGTGGCGTGGTTGTAGCAGTAATGCACATCTATGTACCAAAACCAGGGCCCATTCACCAAAGGAGGGTGGGAACATGATGTCGTAGTAAGTGATAAGCTGCCAGGCACAGCATTTAATGTATAAGTAATTCCCAAACGAGTCTCGGGCCTAATCTTCACTTCCCCTATGGGTCTTCGAACTTCTACTTTGCCTTCCCCTACAATGGGGACCGGTACAGTGAAGTGCACCAACCAAGACAAGGGGGACACAGTATCGCAAATCTTTTTGCTGGGGTACCACGGATCCTCTCGTGGGACAATATAGTTGATCGGGGCGTCCATTCGCCATGAAGCGGGCCAGTGTCCGGCACTGGAAAACCACACGGATCGCCAAGTCGTCTGTACAATTTCTTCGTAAAAGCCCACATGTTCAGTTTCGTTCTGAAATCATTTTCGTCAATCCGTTGCTCCCTAGTGAGGGACTCCCAAGGTATCTCGTCAGGCCTTAAGCCCGAGAAGGACTCATAATCCAAATGTGGACCAATGACACCCTCGGCCGCTAGCTGTTCCAACTTATTTTCCGTATTTCTCGCTTCCTCAATCTCACCCTCATTCTCTTGCCCTTCAACACCCAATGTCTTTTGCTTCTTCACTTCTGAAGCAGCTGATGCGCTTGTAGTAGTTGTAGCGCTCACAAGATTCGGTGTTGTCCTAACAGGTAGAGTCACGGTGAGATCATCATCACCTGGATCTGAAGGTACCCGTTCTTCATCGCCGTCCACGGCTAGAGCAATCACAACATGCCCGTGCAGATCCATCGCTTCTTCCACGTCTCCGTGGAGCCCCGAGCCTCCCCTTCGACGTAAGTGGTCGACCCATCCCTCGCCTATCACATATTTTATAGCGTTAGTGCTACTACCCTGAGTGTTGTCAGACTTGTCACTCTCGGCCCGGACCTTGATGTGTTTGTTCACATCCTTGTTGATAATCTGTTTCACATACTTCTCAGTGACGTCGTCGTAAAACGGCTCGCTGTTTTCGACAGTCATGCTTCGCGCGATCTTGACGGGGGCAGATTCGAGCCACACGTCTGCGTTCTCACAATCCATAGGTACCTCGGCCACTTCGTTGTTCGGCCCTTGCACGGTTTGTGCGCTCTCATCTATATCATCACTCATGACCAACGGGCAGTCGTAGTATGCACACGCACCGTTGATATCGATGTGGGCGCATCTTTTGAGTGGCTTGAGAGCCTCCTCGTCGCCCTTCTGTTTCTTCGCCGGCGGTTCGTTTGGTGTCCCCTCCTGAGCTGCGGGGATCTGCATTCCATAATTATAAACGAGTGATGTCCGCCTAGATCAAGCTTGTTTACCTTAATGGTCTCAGGCGGTAGCTTGTATAACTCCTCCACTGCGATCTGGCCAAGCTGGGGGTTATCTTCGATCATCCGTTCCACCGTCAATCCAGCCCATGCGTCATCGACTTCGTCGAATTTCCGCTCCGTTGCAGGCTTTGCCACGTAGGCCACATGTTTTACCACATTGACTTTGGGCTTGCGGGGGTCATGGGGACGGTTGCTGTTCGCGTTGCGAGGTGGGTTGGCACGTTTGCCATTGGTAGGTGTACGCGATTTTGATTTGGTAAAGTTGTTGTTGCCACCACGTTGGGTCGGCCCCCTCATCTTACACTCTCCGCCAGTGTGGGTCGGCTTGTTGGAGCACTCGGGCCTAAGGCACCGAACACTGCAATTCTTCACAATATGATTCGGCTTGCGACAATTGAAACAGACTTTGCCGTCTCTTGCAAGAAAAACTGAAACAGGTTGTCTAGAGGTACCCGTTTTTCTCTGAGGCCGTGACACCTCTGTCGCTTGTGCCATTTCCTGAATAAGGGCACACAGTTCATTGTAAGTAGGCTTCTGAGAATCGGGCTTAGACCAGTAGAGTGGCCCACCGACATCTCCTACTAATAAATGTTTTGCTTCGTTAATCCACTGTCACGTAGCAACACACTTAAATTGATCCGGAAAATCAAGATGACGCTGTGCTAGCTTCTCGTACCTATGTGCCTGACGTTCTATCCAGTCTCTAGCTTCGTCTTCTCGGTTATCTTATCCATAAACATCTCTTGCAGTAGCTTGTGGTTTGAGATCGGCCCAACCAATGCATACTTCTCACTTAACCTCGCCCACATCTCTCTGGGGTGATTACCTGCACTCCTTATCGTTAACATCGCTGGGTGGCCCTGTAATGCATTAGCCAAGTAAGACAGTAACTTAACAATGCAGGATAGCCTTACCTTGTCCGGTAGACACTGCTCCAGTTCCTCAAACGTGAGGTTGGGGCCCAAAGCGTCAATTGCAGCCTTCTGCTCCTCCAAAGGCACGGCGGGGTCACCAGCTTGCTTCTCATCCGTTGCTTTCTTGAGCTCCGCAGCAGTAGGTGTAATGTAGGTCTTCAGCTCACCTGGAGGCATCGGACCATGCTCATCTGCAATGAAAATTAGGAACTTAGGGTCAACACCCTCCACAAACTGCAAGAATGCCCATCGCAACTCGTCATACGCAGAGGCAGGCTTACTTGGCAAGCGTGTGCAACTCAACGCAACTTGCGTTCGCTCATAACCAGACGGGCTGTAATAATCCATCCGAGATGATGTATATTAATAGCAAGGTTTTTATAAGGATCAATAAAAACACTTTAATGAGATCGAACTGAATGTGGTCTGATCAAATCATGCTGATCACATGATATCACATGATAATCTAATCTAGAATGTCTAGTAAACCAATATATGACTGTAATAATGACCATGGTGCAACTGTATCATAGTCAACTGTGGTCATTATTCTGGATTCATGTGATAATTGGATAGATCGGTGCGGGGATGCAATACAGATGGCAAATTGGCAATATTGCTGTGATTTATGGTGACAAACGGCAAAATATATGCAACTATCCGTCGTGGTAATATTGGCATTACACAAGAATAAATGTTAATACTGCGGTAATTTCGAGTTCAACTGCCAAAAAAAAGATAAGACGAAATATTCCGAATATTGCGATCTTACAGGGACTCAGCATTCAAGCTTATCATCTTCTTCTTAATCAAATCAGATGCCTTCAGCTTTCTTCTCTCTTTGCTGCTCTCCTTCTTCTTCTTCTTCTTCTTCTTCTTCTTCTTCTTCTTCTTCTTCTTCTTCTTCTTCTTCTTCTTCTTCTTCTTCTTACTTCTTGTCTCCTCTCTCTTGTCCAGTCTGTCTGTCTTCTCCGACTGCCTGTCCTTATCCCTCTCTCTCACTTGTCCTTTATCAAACACTGTAGCTCGTCTTCTAAGAGGACACCTTAAGGGACCGTGTCCATCGTTAGGGCAGTCAGTCAGTTGACATTTAACAAGACAGAAAGCAATCCTAATGGTCGGGGGAGAGGCAGTTCCAACACAAGCCTTCCTCTCCCCCTCGTTGAGCTAGTTCTTGTTTGAGGTAGTTTGGGGTTCCTTTTGCTCTTAGCTGCCCCTACCAAATTGATGATGATAGGGTCAGACTTAGAGCTTCCGGAACCGTATAGCTTACGTAACTTGCCCTGAGAGACATGACCTTGAGCGAGTCGCTCTATCACCTTTAAGAACTCCTCAAGGTTGGGTCTCTGATGGGGGAGTAAAGCTTGCCAGGTGTTTTCATGGTACCTTTTAAAGGGTTGCATGTGTTTGAGCTTCCTCATGATCATATCGGTTTTCATGATCTCAGGAATGACTCCCATCAACTTTTCCTGCTTCTTCAAAAGGGTAGTGTAGTTAGCTAGCCATGCACTCACCTCACTGGGTTCCTTTGGGTAAGAGTGATAGACTGCTTCTTGGTCCTCTTCAAACTTTATGAGGTCCAGCCCCCCATAATATTCCTTGAGTGCCAAGAAGCAGACTACCCCATCGGTTCCCCCTTGTCTCATAATAGCTATCACTTTCCTATCATGAGCGCAAGATTGAAGTAAGAAAGCATATAGGAGCCTATTCAACCTTGCTTTCTTTTCTTTTCTCTGTTACTCATAATTGTAGGCATCACCCCCCGGATAGCAGGTAAAAAATACCTTTTCCTGGTGACAGGTGCACCAGCTTGTTTTTCAGTATTATTTGTCCGGATTGACCTGATGCCATTTTATTCCTGGTCTGTTGCCGTTTTCCTTTTTGGCTTCACTGAGCTAATACAACGAGACATCATTCTCATTCTTGAGGACTGTGTTTGGTTGTATTACCGACTTTTTACGAGCTATCGTTGGGGGCATTACATTTGGAGTCCACATCACTAGGGTGATTTCTTTCTGCTTTGCCACACAGGCAACAGAGTGAATTTTCACTGACCTGTCTCACACGGGGACGTCAGACGAAAACAAATACTCCAACACAGCTCCCTCATAACTCTTTCACAAAACAAATAATTTGATTGGTCTCAAGCAGGTGTCTCGTACCCTCTAGCCCAATCAGTATCTGTGTGCTCACAAGGAGACATCAGATACAAACTCTCTGTCGTTCTTGCTGTTCTCACACAGAGACCAAGAAGAAGGAGGTGGACAGAAGAGTGAAGGAACACACACAAAACACAAACAAGCATAGGGACAGGAGCACAACACTCTACCCTTCTAGTTTGTGCATTTATCTGCATTATCTCACACATACGTCAGAGTATTTTTGCAAATCTCTGATCGTTTTCTAAAGGTAGGTCTGAGAACCTATCCGACCGACTGTCGACTTCTCAAGGAGAGCTTTTCTAGCTTCTCTATTACTATCTGTGTGTAGGTCCAAGTGCCTCATACTAGATACAATATAGAAAAGAAGGAGGAGAAAGTAATCTGAGTAAGGAGAACAAGAAATCGGAGAAAGTCTCAAAGACTATTTTTCTCAAACAAAAACAAACATACAAACAGTGTTTCATAGAGGACAGGGAATCTCACTCTACCCTCTCTATTAGTTTCTCTCTTCACTAGTCAATCGACTGAAGGAGGAACAGAACACAAACGAACAAAAACCAAACATAGGAGCTGACACTGTCCTCCTGTTGATCACTACTACGACATCATGTCGACAGAGACCGCCGAAGTGAGTGAATTCTCGGAGGCAGATCAAAGAAGAGAAGAAGAAGAAGCAGGAGGAGGAGGAGGAGGAAGAGGATTGAATGAAGGAGGAGGAGGAGGATTGAATGAAGGAGGAGGAGATGAAGGAGTAGGAGGAGGAGTAGAAGAGGGCTGGGATGATGAAGGAAGATATGGAGGAGACGAAGATGAAGGAGAATTTGAACAAGAGGAGACGGGAGGAGGAGGAGCATATGGTAATCCCTTACCACCTGCCTACACGGGAGGAGGAGGACGAAAAATGATCGACTTGATTCATAGTGATGGAGAGGAGATCACAGTGGAGGAACAACAGTGGGTGCAAGACCACTATGACCTCACTAAAAAAGAGTTTGATAACAAGATGGGGGTAGAGGATACCTATGTGTGGATCCCTCAGGATCAAAGAAGAGAAAAATGTCGTGCTAAAAACGATGTCTATATCCTATTATCAAACACAGCACAGCTCCTCGGCAAACTGGTCTCTGATCCAGAAGAGAGAAAGAAGATACAGCATATCAAGTTTGGGGACACACACACCCACCTTGAATTACTCGATGCTATCTTTGGGGTGTACACTCAAACCCTGATTTGGGAACGTACATACGGCCCACGATGTGAGGGTTACCTCCAGTACACAAACCCAAGAGCAACGGCCAGATTCCTCGCGACTGGTCAGGAGGCAGTCGATGTAACAAAAATGAAGACCAATCTGGGTTCGAAAAACTCGAGTGGTATATTTCATTTTTTTACAATGGAAATAAAGGCCTTGGAGGAGGGGAAGGCAGAGATGGAAAAAAGCATTAAGGCAGCAGGAGAAACTCATCCTGTGATTGATGAGTTAGAGAAGACCGACAGAGTTCTGACCAAGATCAGACTGTTGATGGGTGCGTTACTGCACAAGGAGGCATGGAAGAGATGGATTCCTACCAAGGATCACTGTCCTTAAATCACTTAGTAACGCACCACCGGTCGCCAACAAAGCAGGTGTTGACCAATATGTGGAGAAATATAATTTTCTCAGATCTGCTTCTGAATTGGTGGCCTTTATCACTCATGCTCAAAAGCTGGTGATATCTGAGAAGAAGAAGGCGAAAGAGAATGAGGAGTTCGAGAAGACGATGAGACTGGAAAGAATGAAAGCAAAAGTGAGTGGTGCAAAGACACACCCTCCGACATATTTGACCCCACCAGCTCCTGCCCCACCAGCCCCTGCACCCTCGGGCTCAACTACGGTGGTGGTCACAAACACGGAGAAGAAGGACAGACAGAACATCATAAATGCCTTCAAGGGGAAGAAAGGAGGAGTGGCAAGTCTCATGCTATATGCCAAGACGAGCTCAGACAAAGACTCTGATGCTTCGCTTTTGAGCAAGCTCAAAGAGATCAATGCCTGCATGAAGGCTTTTCCTTGCGACGAAACGCAGGAATACGAGGCCCTTGTTACTGTTTTTGACCAATCTCTAGTCTCGGAGGGATTTGATCTGACACAGTACAAGTTTTTGAGAAAGAAGGAGGAGATTAAGAGAAACAATGCAACAGGCCTAGATGCTCAGTGTGAACTGGCGGTGGCCACACTCATTTCATATTTTCAATCTCATGGATACCAGCATCTCTGCACTGGTACTCTCATAGGATTTGAAATCTTTGAGACAGTGGCGATGAGTTTGAGGAGTGCTGTTGGCTTGGCGGCGACCCTTACGGAGGTAGTTTCCTCCTATGGGCTATTCCATGGCCGCAAGTCGATCATCCTCTATTTCTTTTCGGCATTACACACAGTTAACCCGAGTAAGCTTACTCAGCTCATACAACAATGCTCGACGTTTAGCTCAGTGAAGTCCAAGAACTTCCTCGAGACACACGTGTTCGAAAATACGGTTCAAAGCGTTGCTCCGTCAGCACTGTTTCAAGAAGTGATGAGTGCATGCTCAAACATGGACTCGCTCACGGAGGCACATACGGCACAGGCAGGCGGTGTACCTGTTGGCGCACAAGCCACGTACACAAACAGAGTTGCCGGTTGGAAGAGACAGAGAGAGCCAGACCTGAAGACCGCATGTTGGAGGTGGTTCGCGGGCTTGCAGTGTAAGGCACAGATGGAGAACAGAGACTGCTCTTTCAATCATGATAGGCAGAACCCAACAGCAAGGGCAAATTTTCTGAGCAGGACGGAAGGCAAGGAACCGGGCCTTTTTAATATGCTTCAGATTGCCGCTGTGAACGAAGGTTGGTATGCCAATATGTGTGATGATGAGGAGTTACGAGAGGCAATCATTACCTACATGAAGAGGATGAAGGAGAAGAAGGAGGAAAGGGAGAGACAAAAGAACTTAAAGGCCTCTCAAAGAGGACGAGAAGGAGGAGCAGGAGCAGGAGGACGAGGAGGAGGAGGAGGAGGAGGACGAGGACGAGGAACATGGAGAGGAGCCTCGAGGTGGCAGGGAACCCCTCAGAGAGGAAGAGGAGGAGGTCGGGGATATACCCCTTATGGAGGGAGAGCTGTTCGAGCTCCAGCCCCCCCACCCAGAGGAGGAGGAGGCTCGTGGGCAAGCTCCAACCCAAATTTCGGTCGAGCTCAGGCCTGCAACACTGCCTCGGAGACCGATACGTCATCCTACCCGGACACTACTCAAGGTAATCGTTTCGAGGTGGTGGAATGACTGGAGGGGGAAGAAGAGAGGAAGGAGAAGACTGTGAAGTTTAACCCTAAAGTCACAGTGCTTTCTAATGCTGTTGTGCAGACTGGGCCAACGCTTCCTCTATGTGAAAACAAAGATGTGGGTACACAGAGACTGCAGCCCCAAGGTAGTCTCATACCCGTTCATACAGCACGGTTACCAATGATAACTGATGCAAATAGGAAGGCGAGACTTGCGATGGAGGCGAGGAGGCCAATGGCAGACGTATCGCCTCGGCCAAGCAAACAACCACGAACAGACTCAATGTCCACGGTCGCGGCGGGTGGCGAGCAAAAAGACAATGTGTGTACTCAAGTACCACAAGACAATGTCGCTCAAATAGTAAACGCACCAGTACCGCAGAATAATAAAAATGTTAATGAGGTGAAGCAGGAGAAGAAGGAGGAGTTGAAAAACTTAGAGACAAGACTCCAAAATTTGGAACGTAAAGTTCTTGTTCTCGCAGCCAATATACACAGGCCCGATGCTCTGTGTTATACGGAACTTTATTGTGAAACATTGAAGACAATATTAAAAGTTGGTAATGATACGATGGCGAATATTAATATTGTCGGCAGGAAGTTTTTAAATCGATACCGGGACTGGGTGGACGGAAATATGAAAAAGTCAACGGGCACTCTCAAAGGAGTGAGCAGCCGGACGGATATCACGGGAATCATCACACTGACCTTTAAGTTGAAATCCGCACGAGTATACCGTATGGACCTCTATGTCGTCCCCGGTTACCACGGGTCAATATTACTATCGTATGACCAATTGGCTACGATGGGGGCTGTGATTGATTGCGCCGCACGGCGAGTGATATATGGAGTAAAAAGAGGAGAAGAGAACGATATTGATCCCTTCAACGCTACTGACTCTTATGAGGCTTATGAGCTGAGTCTAGCGACGGATCACAAAAAGATGGCCATCGCACATGAGGCACTTGACGTGTACGTTCACCCCCATGTCGTAAGACCGGATGAACTGTCCTGGACCGACAATTGGGAATCCCAAGTGTGCACTGTCACAGTTCCGACATGCCATTGGGATAAAAAGTCTATTGATGACTTAATCGAGAAGCGAAAGGAGGAGATTATATGTGTCGCACAAAGAAGCCCGTCGTTGGCGAGATTCGCGGAAGGAGTAGGAACAAATGTCCATATTACTAACGGATACTGTTTCCATGCGAAAGTAAGAGAAGAAAAAAGGGAGGCGTTTGTACAAGGAGAACGGGGCGAATCCCGGATACTCCACCAGAAACTATTAAAAGTTTTATTACTGATTTCTGGGGTGACGAGCCCACGTGGCCGCGTTCACTGTCTGAAGTGAAGAAATGCTTACGGACTTTATTCGAAAATAATAAGCCGTATACTATTATCCTGCCATATAATGAGAAGGCGATATGGGCGCAGGAAATAAGGGACCGGCTTATTGATCATCCTATACCGGTACCCTCTCGCAAGCAACAGCTAGTGGTGGCTTGTCGAATGGGAACTCGTGAGCAGAGCAGTGCATACAAGCGGAAGCTCAGAGACCTCGACAAGTTGAAATTGATACCGCAAGCATTCACATGCTTTGATGGTTTTTACACCCGTAAAGCTCCTTTGCAATACGCGAGACTCATTGACATGCTGGTGGAGCTCGGTAAAGATGATGAGCCGGACACGGTCACGTATGAAAAGACGGGCCTAGATGATGTCTCGGAAGACGACTTAGGCTTGGAGGAGGACAGAGAACCCCTCAAGCAGCATAAGCAGATGTCTGATGAAGATTTTCAAGAGGCGGCGCGGAAAATATTGGAAGAAGGAGTAGGCACGGAGAAGGAGAAGGAGCTTTTAAAAGCCAAATTAGAGGCGAACAAGGAAATTTTTGACCCTCCACATGCAGGTGGTGTCAAGCCTGAAGATTTCACTGCGGTTATTTACAAAATACCGGGTGCGGAGCCGTCACCGGCACCACGAAGGGCGAATTTGAGTATACATGAGGCGAAGATAGCGGATGAGCTAGCAAGACAGCTGCTCAATGAGGACTTTATTGAGAGATCAACATCTCCAATAGTCTCACAACCGAGAATAGTGCCGAAGCCAGGAGGAGAATGGCGCCTTACAGTTAACTATGCTCGTGTTAACAAGGTGCTGGAGGAAGACAGAAATCCTCTCCCGACATTAGAAGAAGGAAGGAGAGTACTGCGGAATGCAAAATTCTAGTCGGTCATTGACCTTAAGAATGGCTTCTGGCAGATACAACTGGAGGAAAAGTCCAGATGGCTGACGGCGTTTGTGGTGGGTATGGAAATATATCAATGGAAAGTGCTTCCGATGGGCCTCAAGCAAGCCCCAGGACTTTTCCAGAAGGCGATGCAGAAGATGTTGAGCAGTCAGTACGATGATTTGTCTGACGGAGGCTTTATGAGAAGGCGGGGACAGAAGGCGGGAGAATATGCATTTTGCTATATCGATGACATTATCGTATACTCTAACACAATGGAGGAGCATATCGATCATTTGTCCGATATATTCAGGCGCAACGGAGCTTTTGGCCTGAAGTGCAATCTAAAGAAGTGTCAACTTGCCAAGACGAGTGTGACATACTTAGGGTACGAGATCTCCCATAATCGAGTCTCGATATCCAAAGAGAAGAGGGAGGAGATTATGAATCGACCGATACCGAAGAACCGCACTGAATTGCACTCATTCCTTGCGATGGCGCAATACTATAGCCAGTTTATACCCGATTGGGGTGCAGCACGGGCTAAGTTGGAGAAAATGATAGATTTTGGAGACTTTGAGAAGTGGGCGAAGAGGCTTTGCAAGCGTTTCATGCGCTCAAAGATCTCATTTACAAAGACCCGAAAGACGGAGGACTGGTGTTAACGATGCCCGACTTTACGAAACAATTCGTAGTCGATACAGACGCATCTAAGTTTGCGATTGGGGCTGTATTACAACAAGAGGATGAGGAGAAGAAATTACGCCCAATCATGTTTATTAGTAGGAAGTTGTGTGCGGCGGAGAGAAACTATTGCACAAGGCAAAGAGAGGCGTTGGCGGTAGTATGGGCCCTCAAGAGGCTCAGAGAGTATTTGTGGGGAGGACCTCAATTTACTGTCAGAACTGATCATCATAACCTGTTATGGTTGATGAATCATGAACAGACGGGACGGCTGGCGCGGTGGCAAGCGTTCTTGTCTTGTTTCGATTTTACAATGGTCCATCTACCGGGAAAGCGAAATGTGGTCGCTGATAGCCTCTCTAGGCTAGAGTTTAACTCAGAAGTATCGGCGTTGGTGTCCACGGTGGAGATGGAAGACTTGTCCACTGACAAGGTGTATGAGGTCAGCCACATTGAGGCGATGGAGATGGCGAGTGGAGTCCGATATGACCGCACAGGTCTACGGTACAGTCCACAAGGCCCGGATCACGGGATATGTTGTGAGCTACATACCCAGGAGGACGCTGAGTGGTCCTATGAGGTATATGAGAATGCGAAGGCGAACATAAGAGAGGAAGAGGAGACGCAGGAAGCTTATGCGGAGCCTCCTCAAGAGCGGAGAAGTGACCTAGACGATGACCCGGAAAGAATCGGGGTACGGCTAGAAGATGGTACTATCCATATAGCCTCGCCTACCGCATGGAGGCAACAACAGGCTCAAGATCCGGAGTTTAAAGAACTGATACAGTTATATCAGAACCCGGATGAGCTACGGATGACGAAAGCGATCAAAGATCAGATGAAGGAGATGGGTGGAGAGATGGTCTACTGTGGTACAAGGGCCTTCACGGTCGCTATGCGTCACAGCCGGACAAATGGACCGTTTGGGTACCGGAGAGTCTGAGACGATTTATATTTGTCGCAGCCCACAATTGCCCACTTTTGGCGCATCCGGGTCGACAACGAACTCATATGTTCGTAGCGAGGCGATTCTGGTGGAAGAAGATGAAGGAGGAGATAGATCAGGCGGTGGATGCATGCATCCCGTGCAAGGTAAACAAAACACCACTGAAGGCAAATTTCGGCCTGATTGGCGAATTTCCTCTTCATGCGGGGATGTTTGAGTTTATACACATTGATCATGTGGGACCTTTCCCAGAATCGAAGGATGGTTACAAATACCTCCTTACGGCTATTGACAGAGCCACCAACTATGTGTGGATCATCCCTGTCAAAGACGTTACCGGCAAGACGACGGCCGAGGCGCTGATCGATAGGATCATCTCACAGATCGGAGTACCAAGAAAGATATGTTCTGATCGAGGCTCGGACTTTAATAACGAGGTCATCGACAAACTATCTAAGTATTACGGGATGAAATGGCAATATGTTACTGCCTATAACCCGCGAGCAAATGGGAAAATCGAGCGGGTACACAGACCCCTCAAAGCCTCGCTAAAGATGTATTGCACGAAGAAGGAGAATCAAAGAGCATGGGTCGAGGCAGCACCATCATTTGCGTTTGCAATGAACTGTCTACCCTCTACGGCGTTAGGAGGCTCGAAGAGCTCAATCTCGCCATATCAGTTAGTATATGGGCGTGAGCCTGATATCCCGACTTCGCTCCTTCACCCAAAAGACACTTGGGCGGATGCGGATGAGTTGTTTGGGATGAGACTTAGAGTGAAGATGGAGGCGGAACAAATAGTCAGGGCGCATAGAGAGGCGGAGCGCCGAAAGACTGATGCTGAAGGGGTGCGACAAGCGCACTTGGATCAGATCAAGTTCCAGGTCGGGGATATTGTACTATTGTACCATCCTCAAGTCCCGAAGGGAGTCAGCTCTAAGCTGTTCACTCACTGGAAAGGACCTTATCAGATTATGGAACAGACGGGACCTCTGAATTACAAGATCAGGGGTAGAGGGAAGGTGCAAATTGTGAATGTAAGAAGGCTGATTAAGTATGATCCCTTCTTACTGGAAGATGAATCCGTTGAGGAGGCGTTAAAACGGATGAAGGATGATTTCAAAGAGGTGCCGCCCATCCACAAGGAGGCTGGCATAGACCAAGACGATGCTTATCGGGCACCGATAGCTGAGAAGGAGGAGAGTGAGGTGGACAGCAAGGAGAAGACTGACCGCACAAGCGCGGTGGGGACTCAGTCCAAGTCTCCGCGAGAGCATAGCGGAAAGAAGGAGAAGATCACAGAGGCGCAGCTAAGGAGAGCGCGGAATGATCTTATGAACGACCAACCGAGGAAGGCGATGAGGTCGATGAGATCAAAGGACGTCCACCAGGAGGAGGAGGGGACGGACACTGACCCAAACGCGAGCAACGTTGAGATTGTCCATGAGCGATGGAAGGAAGGCGATGCGATAGCAACCATCGCATGGGTGAAAAATGTTTTCTATCTGATGAGACCAGCGGAACAACATGTCGCTGATGACACTCTCTCAGACTTATACTTGATGCGGGTCGTGGCGGTCCCACGACAGATGCGTGTCACACGGACACTCAAAATATCATCAGCCGCAAAGATAGTACAACCGATACTCCAGTTCTGGAGAAGTATGGACCCGGTTGAGGTTCCAAAGGCAAGACATTATCTGC
>WBZZ01003668.1:0-2500 GCA_019918135.1 Paulinella micropora
AAAGATCTTAAACTCCGCATATGCTGGTTGATAGCCCAGGACCCAGCAGACACCAGATTGTTATGGGTGGGGTTTCGAGGCAGCTCTAGCAACCGCGCTTGGTGTATGCACTTGCACATTCGGTGACGTCTTGCAAGAGGTTGCTGGGACTGCGGAATAACCTCGGCTTAGTGCAGTCTTGCCCTCAGGAGCTCCATCGGTGGCCCCGATCATCAGGCGAGAGACTGACACGGGGGGGTGGAGGACCTCGAACAAGGGTATTGGAGGCTTATGTCCGTTGAGGATATGCCATTAGCTGCATCAGTACGCCTCAGATATATTAAATATATATATTATATATATATATACATATATATATTCATATATATATATGTATATAATATACAGGCATACATATACAATACCGCATAGAAAAATGTACAGACTTCTTACTTATGACGGTGCGATGAAGACGAGGGGAAAAGAAGAAAAGCAATCGCATCTATGCTCCTAATATCCTCACGACATCACTATCGCCCTCAAAAATCTCCGCAGTAAGACTAAGAAAATAAGAAGAGAGGAGAGGGGACAACGACAGAAGAAAGAACTCGTATAGCTATAAGACTAGTTACTGATTGACAAAGTAAATCCTGAATAGTCTGACACTAAGCAAAGAACTGATAGGCACATCTCTCCGGGAAAGTAGATCAGTTCAGCTGCACTAAAGCTAGGGCAACCTGACTATTCTATTCCGACTAGAGACGAATACACTCTACCATCACATCAGAAGGTCTGTCATCAGGTCATTATCCTTACCTCTTACCTTAGGCTATGATCCTATCTTGCGCAAGGAACATGCACCACACGCAGTAATAAACATAGTACTAGAATAAAGATAAGACGTAAAGACAATGAATAAATACTGGATGATAGATTTAGGACAGTCACAGGACCGAGAGACATAACAACGTTAACTCCGTACATATTATATCCAAGACACTCGTATCTGTCCTTCACACTTAATCTAACAACCAATACAGCATGTCATCCCACTACAGCACTTATTACATCATCCCCCATACTGCAATAGAGAAGAACAGTAATAAGGGAGGAGACAGAATAAAAATGTGGTGTCGCGTCATAGACAAACATCAGATGACAGACAAAACGAAGACAAAAGATGTAAGTATGTAACAACAATTGGACTACACAAATGAACACATAATAGTTCAACGTCATAAGTACACACATCAATGTCGCATGAGACATTACCCCCCTACATAACTCGTACACAGTATATCGAACTTAGCACAGAGGAGAAATGTAGTGGGTGACAAAAACGGATAAAGAATGACAGAACGATGAATTCCATGGACAGGTTTGTCCTTCTGGCCAGCGTGGGCGAAACTGATGCCACGCGTCAGGGCCCGCGTGGCAGGACCCTGACGCCCCCGCGCGCTTCGGGCGGCGAGGCGCCGCCCCCAATAAGGGGGTTGCTGCCCGCCCCCACCCTCCCCGCCAGAAGCGATCGCGTGCAGAAGAGGAGGGGCGTAAAGCCGCCCGAGCCTTCTCCGGGCCTGAGAAAGATTCGCCCTAAATTAACCATGAATCATGAGTTTTTATGTATTTGGCATTGCGCAGCATCCGCCGCGTTCCCCAGCTGAGGGAGCAGAATCCGTGTCAGGCGCCGTGCGACTGTTGCAGGAAATTGGGTTAAGGTCGTGCGGTCCGGGAGCGGAGCTTTTCCCTGAAGAAGAAGCTCGCACAATTCTGGGGGTTGTACAGCGGCTGGCTGAAGGAGCGCGCACAGAGTACCAGACGGAGTCCCAGGATCAGGCCCCAGAGGCCAATAACCTACGTGGATTCGTAGATTGCATCATTATAAAACTAATCAAACCTAGAATTACGCATTAAACGTCAATGGGACTAGTAAAACTTAATTTGTAACTTAAGTTTTTACGATTGTTACCCCTTGCCGGGGAAATGTTGTCATTTTAATTTTTGATAAGTCGTTTTTATATGACATGCCCAATAGAATGTATTTTCTCTTAGAACACGTTGTTCTACGACTAATACATTAATTTGGCATGTCCATTTACTATATTTCATATTTTACAAGCATTTGCCTTCATAACTTTTATTATAGGTGAAGAGATAGATCGAAAGATAGATAGATAGATAGATAGGTAGATAGATATAGATAGATAGATAGATAGATAGATAGATAGACAGTGTACTATCTTGTCACAGAACAAAAAGATTGTGCGCAAAGCAAATATGACTTCGATTTCATATATCATACCATGTACTATGAGGCGTCGCCTCATAATTTACTACACTATACTATCCTGTCGTATGACAGAGAGAGTCTACGTAATGCCAGAGTAATATGGACGTGATATACCATGTAATGATATGTATAGTGTTATTAATTAATATAGGACATAGAAATTCTACGCAAAGCGAACGTGACGTGGTCCTCGTACCAGACGTTTACCAGATAGATCATACTAAGCCTCCG
>WBZZ01003668.1:17500-25207 GCA_019918135.1 Paulinella micropora
CCGTATACGAAGCACAAGCCGTTAGTGCCTTGGCAAGCAGAACGCACCTAGGAAGCCAGAAAGAAACAATCAAGACAATGAACACAGGAAAAGAAAACACAAGATCGAAGCGCACTTGCCGCACTTAGTTCAAACGAACAAACCTAACGCTGGTTTCACAGCGAGATAGGATCACGGGATGTCCCCTTTGACGTACGCATAACCCGTTAAATTTAGACCGGGATATCTTGTTTAAATGGGATAAAAAACTTTAAACGGGATATCTGATATCCCGTGACCCTGTCTCGCTGCGTTTGTGACAAATATAATGATATGTGATGCATTTGCTGCGTAATGCGCTTTTACTGTTGACAATAACGCCTATCATACTATCCGCTGTCTGCATTGAACAACGATATATATATATATATATATACATGTTTTTACAGCCGACATAATAAGACGAACATGTTGATAGCGCAGCACCAATATCAATATCTCAAGCCATCTGGCAGACATATAAGCTTTGCTAAGTCCTACATACCAAATCTTTCGTGAAATCGGTGTGCAACGTCTCTGTAGGAGTTGCAGGGCCATATACTCGCGAGAACGAGAATATTGTCTCATACATGACACCGGCTTTCCTTCAACCCGCACACATCAATATACATCACTGCATAAATACATAAATCAATATACATCACTGTGTAAATACATTCATCAATATACATATCACAGGATAAATTTATGTGGGTGTTGCGTGGCGTGTGTGTGTGCATGTGTCTGTCATTGTTTGTTTGTGTGTGTTGGCGTGTATGTCTGTGTGCGTGTGTATGTGTGTGCGTGTGTGTGTGTGTGTGCGAATCACCCGTCAAGATCGCGAGGCACTTGCACCGTGGCGTTGTCAGCTCCGATTTTCAACCCGCTATGCAGATCGGCTATGGTTTTGTATTTGCCCTGGGCCCTCACTCGAATCAAAACTTTGACGCGAGAACCTTTGCTGGACTGGGAGGAGGGTGAGTTGGCTCCAGGTTTTACAGTCTTTGAGGTAGAGGATGGAGATGGTTGTCTCTTTGCCTCCTTGCTAGAAGGGGTCTGTCCAATGACCAATGTAGAGGATGGGAATGCTTGCTTTCTTGCCTCCTTGATTGCTGACTTCTTTCCTCCCTTCGTTGCTTCCTTCCTAATGACAAAAAGAAGAGAGAGAGAGAGAGAGAGAGAAGGAGAGAGAGAAAGAAGGAGAGAGAGAAAGAAGGAGAGAGAGAGAAGGAGAGAGAGAGGAGAGAGAGGAGAGAGAGAAGGAGAGAGAGAAGGAGAGAGAGAAGGAGAGAGAGAGAGAGAGAGAGAGAGTAACAAAGACTGACAGAAACCGAAGAGAAAGTAAGAGAGCGAGAGCACAAGACTTGTCGTTTTCGAATGGCGGGACCTCGGGCTGGTGATCGTAGAAGGAATAGGCGAGGCATGTGGGATGCTGGGGCTAGAACGCAAAGGCGACCCGTTTGGATCATTACTTTTTGCCTACAAGTTGAGTTGCAAGGACTAATGAAAGACTTCTTGATGATCCGGTCGTCAAGTTTAGGAATAATTGATAAAGACTTCATAAAGATATATCAAAATTACATACGCGAATCGAAGATTCAGAGGTTTCGTCAATGTGCAGGAAGATCGAAGAATAATGATCTGGGGACTTGGTACAGAGGTAGTGGAGTTTCATGCAAACTTTCACCCAGCGTTGAATATTAACCGAGAAGTGCTACTTTTTCTACATTGCTTGTAGAGCAGTTTGTAGATGTAATAAATGACCAGTGAAGCTTTGTCGCGTCAAGATTTCATAGATATCAGAAACGATTGTGTACACCAGTGCAAAATTGATACCATTTTTGGAAAATTTAGTTTGGAAGTTATGGGCAAAGAAAAGAGAGAAAACCTGACTCGAAAGAGTCGGCCTCATCAAAGAGCTGTCGGACCTGTATATATATATACATATATATATATATATATATATATATATATATATATATATATATATATATATATATATATATATATATATATATATATATATATATATGTGTGTGTGTGTATATATGTGTGTATATATATATATGTGTGTGTGTGTGTATGTTGATGTTTCTTTCCGGATCTATCTAGTTCGCAATGAATATTTAACCGTTTTCTTGTTTTCTGGCCGTTTGGCGAGGACTTCGTGCTCATTTCTGGAAACAGGCAGAGCACATCTCACATGTCAGAATGATTGTCGTCAGATTAGGAGTCAAGACAACCAGATATGCAACTAGATACCTGTTCACGGACAGACAGGTAGGCATGTAAAAGGAAGTCATACACAACACACAGGCAGACAGAGAGACAGATGGACGGATGGACAGACGGACGGACAGACAGGCAGACGGACGGACAGACATGCAGACAGGCAGATAGACAGACAGAGAGGCATGCAAGCAAGAAGGGAAGGCAGGCAGGCAGGCAAGGCAGCCAGGCAAGGCAGGCAGGCAAGGAAGGCAAGGCAGGCAGGCAGGCAGGCAGGCACAGACACACAAGATACAAAGACAAGACAGGGCAGACAAGACAGAACAGGCAAGACAAAAACAGAAAGAAAGACGAGACAGACTGAGACAGACAGATAGGACAGACAAGACAGACAGATAGGACAGACAAGACAGACAGGACAGGCAGAGTCCCAGGCAGACAGACAGACAAGACAGCCAAGTAACCATGGAATTAATTTTTTTATTCTAGAATCTATACGGCATTAAAATGACAGTTTGTCAGACTATCAATTTATAAATTCGATGGTCTAGTTGAGCCTAGCTTAGCATAGCCTTGCCTTAATAGGCTCAATCTAGTGTAGTCCAGTCTAAGCTAGCCTAGCCCACTACACTCAACTGCACTTTACTACACTATGCTACACTATACTAAACAGATTATCGAGTCACTGTTTCTGACCATGCTCGCTACACTATACTACACTATGCTACACTAATACTACACTATACTACACTATACGAATTTATTGTTTCCACCAATCGCGACCCAAGCTTTTCATGCATTTGTCTAGTTTATAAGCAGGTTAGCAGATTACTCTCGCGACCAGTTTTCGCACGTGGATGGAAAAAATATTGAGAATTGATTGACCGGATACGTGCGTTTGGCGTCCTGAGCACCGAAGCATTGGCTTTGACTTTTGACCATACAAAGAGGGAATAGCAGGAGTTGGCTCCTCCATGCTGCGCTTTGTGCTGCCATACGCATCTGTTCTGTAATGTATTCTTCTTCACAAAAAACTTGATGGATGTGTGTATCAACGTGTAAGTCTCGTGTATGAAGTGACATGCTACATTTTATTTTTTTTAATTGCTTCTTTTTCGTGTGCTACAAATGTACATGTACCCTGCAGTGTGCACGTGACACTCGTGACTTGTTGTTGCTTGATATCGATGTATGAATCCATGAAGACATTTATTTTTATTGACATTACTTAGTAGATTTCTAGTCTGTTGAATCTTTACTCGTCTTTCTTATTTACTTTTTGTTGTTTGTTATTTCCTGTCAAGTACCTCTTATTTATAGTATTATATATAATTATTTTTTATAATTACTGTCTTAGCTTTTCTTTCTTCTTTCTGCAGTTACTATATTATTATATTAATTAAAAAATAGTGCTTTCTTTATTTCATGCTCTTCATTGTTCTGTTTGCATTATCTCTCCTTTAGTAATACTATTCTTATTTCTCTCTCTCTCATTTCTTCTTAGTTTGGTTGGTCTAGCTAGCGTTCTCAAAATGCTTTCAGTGGTTTCCAAGCAGAGAAATCACTCAGCAGACCTTCCCCCCACCCCTCAATCGTTAGAGATTTTTCAGACTATTGATTTCTTAGCCAGTAAGGTGGAAGATCAAGCCACACCTCAGCGTGTTCGAGGTTTTTATGAACAACAACTGAATGAGCTTATGCAACGTGTTCAAGGCAATCCTTGTAATATAACTCCTGACAGTGCTTCTAATACAACGCTTTCTGATTAAGACAGTGACTCATCTTGTGTCTCAAATCATTAATCCCTTTGTTTTTTTCAATTTTTTTTTCATTGAGCGCCTCATTTTCCACTTTTGTATTAATATCTTTTCGGATACAACTTAATCACATTTTACTCTCACGCTTGGCACTCAATGTTACTCAGTGCAAATTTCGGCAAGTGAAACATTAAAAGTCACAGTGTTTGCGTAAAAAAAGACTTTTCTACCGGTAACCGTATTTAAAATCTTTCCAGCCGACTTTTTCTTTCTTTCATTATATGATTTTTTATTTTATTTATTTTTAAGATTTTAACATGTTCGAGCCATTCCGGAGGGGCGGCAGGGACTTGCCATTGGACGAGAGGGTTCGGAACTGTAATGTTTAAGTTCCCGGAGTTTCCAATTGGAAATTTTTGTTACCAATTGGAAACAGTTTTTTGGCAACGGTTTTCCAAAAATTTATTCTCACGGATTCTGCTCAATTAATGACTTCCGATGTTTTCCAGGGCTCAGGAAAGACTGTGGGAAGCGACGTGTAAAATTTGTTCCGAAAACGGTTGGTAGAAGTTCGAGAAATCGGCATTTGACTGACCACCCCTTTTTTCCCACTTTTGCATTGTCTGAGGCATTTTTCGAAAAAAGATGGAGGTGGGGAGCTGCGTTTCGGTCCCTGCTGTGAAACTTGGAAAGCCTTGGGCAAGACGAAAATTTGGAGAAAGTGTTTTTGGGGACATAAGGCTTGTTGGGAAATTGAAGGACAAGGAAACAAAACACCACAAAGCACTTGTAACGCTGAATCTGGACGACAAGGATTATTTCTTTTCGTCCAATGTTCTGCGTGCTGAACAGGAGCAGGCAGTGGGTGCTTTTTCCTGTATTGATGCTAGTTTGAAGGAGGTCCTCATAGATGTCAGTGATGACGAGGAGACAGTCGAGGAGAACCAAGAGGAGGGGAAGGAGGAGGAAAAAGCTGAGCCAGACCACAATCTGTCTGCCTCAGACACTGACGAAGTAGGAGAAGAGGAAACGCATACTGGGTTCAATATTTGCCCCTGCGAGGAAAGCGAAGTGTATGACGAGGACACCAAGTTGGTAAAGAACGGTTTTCATTGGAAGTTGGAGCCACAAACTGTTGATTGGAGTGCAGACAGACCGATCTTCCAGCCCAAGACCAGGCTACAGGGCGCCGCAAACGCTTCCCCTCTTCAGTAACTTCTCCCAATCTCTCTGCTGTTTGCCATTTTTCACTCATTTCCAGTCAACACTGAACAGTATGTATGTGTGTGCACCATTTGTTGCTGTTGGGTTTGAAAAAAGTTTTGTGTGTTCAGAGATTTTCAGTTCCAAAGTCATTCACTTCGAGTGCTTGTCTTGTCTATGTTTCCTTTGCTTGCTGCACTTACTTGCACCTTCTTGTCATGTTTTTCTTTGTTTTTTTCCTTGTCTTTTCTTTTCTTGCATAGACACTTCATGCACTTCATGCCTCCAAAAGCTATCAGTCGGTTGATTGAATTTACTAACGTGGAGATAGCTAAACAGAAAGACTCTTGGTTGAAGAAAGCAATAACACAGGAGGAATTTGCTGTTTTCCTGGGGTTACTTGTCAAAATTTCAGTTGCAGATAGGGGCAGGCGCAGGGGACATTGGATGGACGAGGGTGAGGTAGGGCCAGACGGTTTGCCTGGGGACAACTTCGGCAGATTCATGTCAAAAAATCGATTCGAAGCTATCCTTCACTGCTTGCGTTTCGGACCCGATGCCACTGAACAAGATCCCTTTCTGCCTGTGCGTTTTTTGATGGAAGAGTGCAATAAGAAGTTCAATGATGCCATCATGCCTGGCACTTGCCTGACTGTCGACGAGTCGATGGGCAAGTGGACAGGCAAAGAAATGCCTGGTCAGGTGTACGTCCCACGCAAGCCCATTCCTTTGGGCCGTGAGTACCATACTACCTGCTGCGTTGAAACAGGCATCTGTATTGCTATGGAATGTGTAGAAGGAAAAGATCGAGATCGTGCAAAGGCAGGGGTAGATGATTGGGGTGTCACAACAGCAACCACAGTGAGACTAGTCAAGCCGTGGCATGGTACAGGTCGCATTGTTGTAGGAGACTCGTGGTTTGCTAGTGTACGAACAGCAGTCGTTGTCAAGGTGCATGGGCTAGATTTTATTGGAATGGTAAAGACGGCTACCCGCAATTATCCCAAATTCATACACCTTCTGATTTCTTTCTGCAAATAGTATGCGCTATGGAGTCATGCCACACAGCGCATCGACCCACGGATAGACGCTAAAAGACGATAAATATATCCTCATACGGCACGTCAAAGCGGATTCTCTAGCCTTTCTTGTAAATTTTGAACTCCTTCCCCTCAATTTTTTTTTCGGCAATATGTCAAGAACAAACGTACTATTAATAAAAAATACAAGCAACGTGGTGCTGTAGTACGATTCCCCCTTTGATCTCCTTCTTCTTCTTATCATTATCATTATTATTATTATTATTATTATTATTATTATTATTATTATTATTATTATTATTATTATTATTATTATTATTATTATTATTATTATTATTATTCACAGGGAGATCGTAAGTACATTGTCTTTTTTAATGACATACCCTTGTATAAGACGGATATCCTATGATATAGTATTAGGGGGCCAGTCCTAATAGCTATATCCGAAGTCGAGGTGTATGTACCCGACCCTGCGATATACCGACACAAGTAGAGATTGACCGTGCTCAGGTACGACAGTATATAATCTATCGTAAAAAATAATTTAATGAAAGTTTCAGAGAACATTTCATTTTCGAGAACATCATCCCAGGACTTGGAAAGGGTCATACCCGGGAACACCATCGCTCAATACACTAGCGATCCCCGTATACGGTGTAGTATCATCGTCGATCGACCTTTCGCACTCGTATGTTGCGATCGAATGCCAATTTATATCACTGAGTCTTTTTAATATTCATATTGATAACTGATGATGCATGATCAAATCATGATACGCCGTGGGCAATCAATCAGTTTATTTGAGACGCATAAAGAAAAATAGTTTCTTTGTCACTGCCTTCGTCGTCTGGCGCGGATTTCTTTGCCTGGTGGAAGACCACCAACAAAAGTCAGATCGAACTTTGACTGTTCGAGAATGTCCCAGATCTTATTAGGGATTCCGCCCAACGATAATTCAAAAGGGACATCAAGCACTCCTCTTGGCAGTGTCTGAATGGTCCACGCAGTGTAATCCTTGTCTCTGGGAGTAATTGTATCATCCCATGTCTCGAGACTTTTTGCGTCTTTATATACTGGCAGATAATGTCTTGCCTTTGGATCCTCAACCGGGTCCATACTTCTCCAGAACTGGAGTATCGGTTGTACTATCTTTGCGGCTGATGATATTTTGAGTGTCCGTGTGACACGCATCTGTCGTGGGACCGCCACGACCCGCATCAAGTATAAGTCTGAGAGAGTGTCATCAGCGACATGTTGTTCCGCTGGTCTCATCAGATAGAAAACATTTTTCACCCATGCGATGGTTGCTATCGCATCGCCTTCCTTCCATCGCTCATGGACAATCTCAACGTTGCCCGCGTTTGGGTCAGTGTCCGTCCCCTCCTCCTCCTGGTGGACGTCCTTTGATCTCATCGACCTCATCGCCTTCCTCGGTTGGTCGTTGATAAGATCATTCCGCG
>WBZZ01003669.1:5000-10000 GCA_019918135.1 Paulinella micropora
CTCACCCGTGAGGGGAGTACGAAGAATTGACGATAAGCTCTAATGACACCCCCGCAAGGGCAGTTCCAACACTTCCAGACGGGCCGGTATGTTCAATGAAAATACTGGTCCAGAAATAGACCGGTATGTTCAATGAAAATACTGGTGGCACCGACGGGAAATAATAATAATAATAATAATAATAATAAAATATTATTATTATTATTATTATTATTATCATTATTATTATTATTATTATTATTATTTTTTATTATTATTATTTTATTATTATTATTATTATCATCATTTTTGTTTTTTTTATTATTATTATTATCATTATTATTATTATTATCATTATTATCATTATTATTATTATTATTATTATTATTATTACTATTATTATTACTATTATTATTATCATTATTATTATATTATTATTGTTTACATATACGGACGCTGCGTCGCGCATGGTGTAGTATTTCATAACCAGGTCTCTATCTCACACTCTCATGGTCTATATATGTATATCTATATCTATGTCTATGTCTATATCTATATCTATATATCTATATCTATATCAAAACCTATACCTATACCTATGCCTATCCATATCTATATCTTTTCAGCGCTATGAAGACTTCCCTACTATACCTATACCATACCTAGCGCTATGAAGACTTCGACTCGCTAGCTGAAGAACTAAAAGACAACCCTATTAACCTCGGCCGCCTTCGCAACTTGGCCCAGAGTCTGAAACGTGAGGTGATACCTATCTATCTATCTATCTATCTATCTATCTATCTATCTATCTATTTACCTATCTACTTATCTATCTATCTATCTATCTATCTACCTACCTACCTATATATATATATCTATCTATCTATCTACCTACCTACCTACCTACCTGCCTGCCTGCCTATGTATCTATCTATCTATCCATCCATCTATCTATCTATCTATCGGAACTTTAGCCCAAAGCCTGAAACGTGAGGTGATATCTATCTATCTATCTATCTATCTATCTATCCATCCATCCATCCATCTATCTATCTATCTATCTATCCATCCATCCATCTCTATCCATCTATCAATCCATCCATCCATCCATCCATCTATCCATCTATCTATCTAATCTATCTTTAGGTGATCTCCATGGACCGTATTCGTAGCGCTTTTGAGTCAAACTCACAGATGGTCAGCCTGCTGTTCGAGGATTTCAAGATCCGCATCTCGAACCAAGTGCCCAGCACGGAGTTCCAGGTACATGGGGAGAGAATCATGGGGAGAGATGGGGAGAGACGGCCAGGTACATGGGGAGAGAATCATGCGGAGAGATGGGGAGAGACGGGAAGAGAGATGGAGGAGAGATACAAATTGTCTGTTGTCTGTTTGTTGTTGTTGCTATAATTGTTGTTGTTGCTGCTGCTGTTGTTTATTTTTGTGGTTGACCATCGCCCAGCACCGAGTTGCAATTATGGTCTGACAGTATTCGGTGTGATGTTCTGATATGTGAGCTAGGTTCCTGATTTTTTTGTTGTTTTGTTGGTTTGTTGGTGTTTTGGTGTTTTGTTGTTTTTTTTGTGACTGTTTAAAAAATCATGGGCAGCACGACGAACTACGTGCATACATGCATACATACATTCATACACTCGCTGAGCTGAATCCTCAAGACTTTACATACATACATACATACATACATACATACATAGATAAATACATACATACATACTTACATGCATACATACATACATACATGCATGCATGCATACATACATACATGCGTGTGCAGGACAAGCTGAACGACGCCTTGAAGCGCCACGACGGCCTTAGCGGGCAGATCTTTCAAACCGTGTTAACTTTCAACCAGCACGTCCTTAAGACCAACTTGTACAAGAAGCGCAAGTCAGCGTTGGCGTTCCGCATGGACCCCAGCTTCTTGAAGGCCATGCCTCACGAGTACCCGAAGGTCGTAACAGATCGAGAGGGAGAGGGAGAGAGAGAGAGAGAGAGAGCCCCACGAGTACCCGAAGGTCGTAACAGATCGAGAGAGAGAGAGAGAGAGAGAGAGAGAGAGAGAGAGAGAGAGAGAGAGAGAGAGAGAGAAGAGAGAGAGAGAGTCCCACGAGTACCCGAAGGTCGTAACAGATCGAGAGAAAGAGGAAGAGAGAGAGAGAGAGAGTCACATACATACAGGCGCAACGACAAACATACATATCACATTGGGCTAGTAACAAACGCATATTAATTGGAGTAAGAACAAACACAGGCATAATAACAAACATACATATCACAAAGGATCACACATAATACATTGGGCTAAAAGTAAACACATACTACACATGAGTGACTTTGCGGCAAGCAAGATCATTCATTTTGTGACCACAGACCTTACGCTGAGTACACAATTACGGTGCTGATTATGCATGAGAAGTTCCTAGTTCTTAACTACTATGAGCAATGACTTCAAGTGTTTCGATCTCAGCCAATACTGGTTGCTGTCGCTTCTGCAGTGGCTCGTTTGAAAGCCCTCGTCAAGAGCTTACTAATGAGCTAAGATACAGATTCGGGACACCAGTATTGACTGAGAACGAAGCGCTTGAAGTCATCGCTCATTTCACTTAAGAACTAGGAACTTCTCAAGAGACAAAATTACGGGAAAGACGGGTTCATTTTGCGAACCATTCCACGCAAATTACGGGTTCATTTTCATTTTGCGACATTTCCACGCATATTACGGTTGGTATGGTGATGAACTGTGCTTTTGCGTAGGTTCCATACGGGTTCTTCTTCATCATGTCTTCGGACTTCATGGGCTTTCATGTCCGCTTCCAGGACATCGCCCGCGGTGGCATCCGTATCCTGAAATCAAGGGACATGTCGGACTTCGATCAGAAAAGCTCCACTCTCTTCGCTGAGAACTACGGGCTGGCCTTCACCCAGAACAAGAAAAACAAGGTACGTGTAGTGCGTGCTATCTATGCAACATTCCTTCTTGTTTTCACATTGTTTGGCAACGCGTGGATGTTGAAAATAGGATATTCCTGAGTTCGGTTCTAAGGGAGTGCTGGCAGTGCACCCACAAGCACACAGTACTAAGTTCGCGTTCCAGAAGTACATTTCAGGTTACGTAAATAAACTTGCATGCATACATACATACATGCATACGTGCATACATACATATATACATACATACATACATACATACATACATAGGTCTGACGGATCTGATGATTCCACACGACGAATTGCCCGACATACATACAGACATACAGACATACATACATACATACATGCATGCATAGCTCTGACTGATCTGATGATTCCACACGACGAATTGCGTGCATGCATGCATACATACATACATACATACATACATATACATGCACAGGGCTGACGGATCTGATGATTCCACACGACGAGTTGCCCGACATACATACATACATACACATACATACATACATACATGCATGCATGCATACATACATACGTACATAGGTCTGACGGATCTGATGATTCTACACGACGAGTTGCGCGACATACATACATACATACATACATACATACAGACAGACATACATACATACAGACATGCATACATACATACATATATACATATACATGCACAGGTCTGACGGATCTGATGATTCCACACGACGAGTTGCGCGACATACATGCATACAGACATACATACGTATATACATACATACACATACATACATATACATGCATAGGTCTGACGGATCTGATGATTCCACACGACGAATTGCGCGACAAGTACGGGAAGCCAGAACTGCTGTTCCTAGGACCTGATGAGGTATGTAGCTATGTATGTATGTATGTATCAGAAGTAAGGCTTGCCCCCACGCTTTCCTGGCTATGTATGTATGTATGTAATTTAATGTAATGTCATGGAAATGGTCATGGTAATGGTAATGGTTAATGGTTAATGTTAATTGTTACTTGTTAATTGTTAATTGTTGATGTTATGTTATGTATGTATGTATGTATGTCTTGTTGAGAAAGTGTGAAAAAAGTATGCGTTTATGACACAGACATAAGTGCATACGTAGTCTGTATGTATGTATGTATGTATGTATGTATGTATGTATGTATGTATGTATGTATGCATGTATGTATGTATGCATGCATGCATGCATGGTATGTATGTAATGTATGGTATGTATGTAATGTATGCACTTTATGTAATTTATGTACGTAATGTATGTATGTAATGTATGTATGCATGTATGTACGTATGTATGTAGCATGCACGCATGTATGTATGTGTAATGTATGTAATGTATGGTATGTAATGTATGTATGTATGTATGTAAGGGCACTGCGGACTTCATGGAGTGGGCGTGCAAGTACTCACGCGATAAGGGCTACCCGTTCTGGCGATCCTTCACCACTGGTACATACACACACACACACACATACGTACACATACGTACGTACGTGCATACATACATACACACACACACATACACACACACACACATACATATATACATACATACACACACACATGCACACACACATACATACATACACGTACATACATACATACATACATACACACATAAGTACTCACGCGATAAGGACTACCCGTTCTGGCGATCCTTCACCACGGGTACATACACTCACACACACACACACACACACACACACATACACATGCATACATACATACACATACATACATATATACATACATACATACACACACATAAATACATACACACATACACACACACACACACATACATAATACATACACACACACACACACACATACATACACGTACATACATACACACACACACACACATACATACATAAACGTACATACATACATACATACATACATACATAAGTACTCACGCGATAAGGGCTAGCCGTTCTGGCGATCCTTCACCACGGGTACATACACACACACACACATACACGTACACATACGTACGTACGTACATACATACATACATACATACATAGATGGCATACATACATACATGTAT